>JAXCGZ010007751.1:75000-97500 GCA_037179515.1 Halocaridina rubra
GTTCTCTTGATTAAAACACTATTCCATATACCTAAAATACAACACTTAACATATAACTACTCCACTCACACTTATCTCCCATCCCTATGTAAAATGGAACTACATATGCTCTCCTTCAATCAACTGGGACCCTCGCTTCCCTGAAACATACATTTAGCAACCTAACCATCCATTCTACTAATGCCTCTTCACCTTTTGACAAATATTCAACATGACATCCATCTATTCCTAGAGCTATACCTGCTTTTATTGTTCTCAATTCCAATTGTACCTCCTCTTTTGTTATTTCCCTATCGTTCTCTCCACCTAACACTGGCATTCTCCTTTCATTTTTCCACAGCCACAATCTCGGCCTCTCTATCATCTTCCTCATTAATGCTCACCCCATCTCACTCTTACCTTTATTTCGTCTACTACCTATTGCCCATCTGCTCCTTGCACCCTCTCCTCCTTACCAGACTCACCTTTCCACACTCTTTTCATTTCCTTCCAAAATATCTTGTTATTCCTTTCAATATTTTCGGACAAGCATCTACCCCACCTCACATCCGCTTTTCTCCTTACCTCCCTCATCACACACTTCGCCAACCTCCTCTTTGCACTACATCTTACATATGAGTATACATTACCTATCTGCAATCATACCTCAAATGCCTGCATCTTGTCAGTCACTACAGCACTCAACTCCTCATCCCACCATTCACTAACTTTCCTTTAACTTCCACCTGCAAGTTTCCCTCCACAGACTGCCTTTGCAAACTTCATAACTTCTTCCTTGAAACACCCCCTTTCTTCTTCCACTCCCTCCTCCAATTTCTCTTTCACTACACTCCACACATTCCTCAGACTAGCCTTATTCTCACCATCTTTTTTTTTTTTTTATTCAGTTTATTTACTTTTAGAACCTCTCCTCCTCTCAATCTTCTCTCTCCACTCTTCTCCCACTCTCATTCTACTTTCCCTAAATAATGATCAAATATTCTACCACCAGCTCCAATCAGTACATTAGAGATACAGTACAGTAATGACAATTCGTATGAGTACAGAAAATCAAGATGTTTACAATTATATTGTAACGATTGCATCTGAGCTTACATTAGATCCATGGTTCCCAAAATGGGGTGCACGTCCCACAGGGGGGCAATACTGTTTTAAAGGCGGGCAATTCGAAAATGTGTTATTAACAGTTAATTTTTTTCTATTTGTGTGTATGTATGTAAATGTTAATTGGTCAGCACCATCCGTCCATTGCGATACTACATCTGAAGGCATTGGATTTAAATAGGACTGTCTAGGACAGTTCGATGTTAAGTCTTTCTTCAGTTACGGTTCTCTTTCTATGCCTGCATCAACACCGTATATTCGTCACACATCTTTTATTATCCTTTCCCACCTGACAAGTCATAGCACTCTCCATCTCTGTTTTTCTTTACTTTGCTTTCTTCGTGCCAGATGAGGGCACTTTTATTTTATTTTATTTTATTTTTTTGTTGACCCTCCCTGTTGTCACACTCGGGAAAAAAAAAAAAACATTGTACTTTCCGCCTCCCTCTCAGCCTCCTTTCGTTTTTAGCTTTCTCTATCATGGGTGCCAAGTTCTATGGAAGCTTGTTTAGACCAAGTAAATGGCCTTTTAGTCTTCCTCCACGTGAATAGGAGTTCACTTTTTTAATACTAAAACGGGGGGGGGGGGGATCAGGATTTTAGAGATGCTTAGGTGGGGCATGGGCAAAAAAGGTTGGGAACCACTACATGGTCTGGTAAGTCACTTATACTCGCATACGAACATCAAAATGCAAAATAATTCAAACAAGCAAACTCTGCAATTGTCTAATATATTCATTATATATGTCACACACTCTTGGAAAATCGCGGGACTGGCATAGAATAACTTAAGGTGTCATTATGATTAATATTGGTAATTTCTGCAAGGGTCAAAAAAGACAGATAAACAGGAACAGACCCAAATATGCATTATAACGTGAAAAAGATCACAAGCAAATAATTGTGAACAGACATTCCCTCATAATCGGATGATGTTAAATATGTTATCAGTCCTCGTATGTTTTGTACATATATGAGTAACTGATATCCTTTGATAGAGACAAACGTATGCACGACACATCTGTTCTATTTACTCTCATGCAATTCTACAGAAGATATTTTCAAAATATAACTGAAACTTAAACAAATATTTTCATGCTAAATTCCTATTAAAAGGGGAAATGTACTTTTCTTTCATTAGATACGTATTAGATATAGTGTGTGTGTGTGTGTGTGTGTGTGTGGTGTGTGTGTGTGTGTGTGTGTGTGTGTGTGTGTGTGCCCATACATGTGTGTAATTACATGATTACATAACTTCCGCATTTTATAAGATTCAGACTGATAATTTACATAGGAATATATATATATATATATATATATATATATATATATATATATATATATATATATATATATATATATATATATATATACAGTATTTATATATATATATATATATATATATATATATATATATATATATATATATATATATTTTTTTTTTTTATTTTTTTTTCCAGTATTTGACAAAAATCGTGCTCCTGCTTACGAAAATTTTCATATAACCATTTTTATCATGACAGCTTACAAATGGGCAACTTAGCAAAAAGCGAAGCCTGAGCTCTTGAATATATTATTTCCTGTATTCTCAACACGTCTACTGGACCAATCCAGCTGCTGCTGAAGTTAACAGTATTTTTCATGCAACGGTCAACATTACCCTTTCTTTCTAGCCAAAAGAGACTCTGCAAACAAATGACATACAAACCACATCGAGGAATCCATCTGAAACTTCATAGGAATGATCTTACAATATACAACATGGAAATATTTCAGTAGCATCGCTCAGTCAAGTTAGCTATCTGTCCGCCCAACCACCCGTCCGTCTGTTGATCAAAAATTCGACTGATCTATCTTTCTATCTGTCCAACTATACTTCCGTATCTCGATTCATATATTCTTTATTTCAGTTTTTCTATGTTCATATATTAGAATATGATAAAGAAAAATACCCCTCTCTCTATATCTATCTATCTATCTATCTATCTATCTATCTATCTATCTATCTATCTATCTATCTATCTATCTATCTATCTATCTATTTATCTATCTATCTTCTCAGTACTACACTGTAGGGAAGACTATTACCTTCCACAGAGACAAATATGAACGTGTGTTATCTTCCATTTGCCTCTTCAGTTTAACCCCCCTCCGACCATTCTGGGACATTGACAATAGAGGCCCAGCACCTGCGTCACCAATATGTGTCAGGTATAACATCTAGCTTTATATATATTATAATAATTTAGCTTCTGTTTGTTTTGTTTGTCATTCGTAACCTGCTTTGTCATCCATATTTGCATACATTTTAAATATATATACATATATATATATATATATATATATATATATATATATATATATATATATATATATATATATATATATATATATATGAATCATTCTTTACCCCGACCGGGACTCGAACCTAGGACTTATGATTACTAAGTCAAGGCGCTACCACTACACCACAGAAGGTTAAAAGAAATCCAACCTTATAGCTTATATCTGCTATACTTAGGAATGAATGCATTCTAAGTGAATGCCACTATGTTCATATTACAGATTCCCCAACCTCACTCGTGGCTTCATTTTAGCATTTAATTCATTTCCCAATCTCATTCGGGCCATGAAATAACCAAATAAGCACATTACTTATGTGAAAACATGAATCATTCTTTACCCCGACCGGGACTCGAACCTAGGACTTATGATTACTAAGTCAAGGCGCTACCATTACACCACAGAAGGTTAAAAGGAATCCAACCTTATAGTTTATATCTGCTATACTTAGGAATGAACGCATTCTAACTGAATGCCACTATGTTCATATTACAGATTCCCCAACCTCACTCGGTCGGGGTAAAATGATTCATGTTTTCACATATGTAATGTGCTTATGTGGTTATATATATATATATATATATATATATATATATATATATATATATATATATATATATATATATATATATATACATATATATATATATATATATATATATATATATATATATATATATATATATATATATATATATATATATATATATATATATATATATATATGAATGGGTGGTGGAATGAAGGGTGAAAATGAAGGTGGAGGAGAAAAAGAGGGCTTTTGAGGAATGGCTGCAGAGTAAAATAGGGAGAAGTATGAAAGACATAGAGAGAAAAATGTGGAAACCAAGCGGGAGGTAGAGGAAGAGAAGAGCTTGGCAAATGTTAGGTGGGGACAGGATTTTAGTAGGTCATAGGAGGAGAAAAAAAGGAACTTTTGGAAAGAACTGAAGACAGTAAGGAAGGGCGGATCGAGGATGGAAGAGACAGTGAAAGATGTGAATGGACAGATGTTAAGAGGGAACGATGCAAGGAAAATATGGGCAGAATATTTTGAGTGCTTGCTGAATGTTGAGGAAGATAGAGAGGCAGCTATAGTGGCAGTAGGGGGTGTTCAAGTGCCAGTAATGGGAGATGAAAATGAGAGAGAAATTATAAGAAAGGAGGTGAAAAGGGCATTGTATGAAGCAAAAGCAGGTAAAGCACCTGGAATGGATGGTGTGAGAGCGGAGATGTTGAAAGAAGGGGGTGTGACTGCATTGGAATGGTTAGTGAGAGTGTTTAATATATGCTTTATGATGTCAATGGGGCCAGTGGAATGGGTGATTGCTTGTATAGTGCCCCTATACAAAGGTAAGGGAGATGTGTATGAATGCAGTAATTTTAGGGGTATAAGTTTGTTGAGTGTGGTAGGAAAAGTGTATGGTAGGATACTGGTTAATAGGAATAGGGATAAGACAGAAAATGTGATCGCGAAAGTGCAGACTGGTTTTAAGAGAGGTAGAGGTTGTATAGATCAGATTTTTATAATTAGGCAGTTATGTGAGAAATATTTAGCAAAGGGTAAGGATGTGTATTTTGCATTTTTGGATCTGGAGAAGCGTATGATAGAGTTGATAGAGAGGCAATGTGGAATGTTTTGAGATTATATGGAATATATATGTAAATTGTTGCATGCAGTGAAGAGTTTGTATGAGGGCAGTAGAGCTTGTGTTAAGGTAGGGAGTGATGTGAGTGAGTGGTTTCCAGTGAGTGTGGGACTGAGACAGGGATGTGTGATGCTACCATGGTTGTTCAATTTGTATATTGATGGAGTCGTAAGAGAGGTGAATGAGCGAGTGCGTGGTCGAGGTTTGAGAATGGTAGATGGGGATGATAACGAGTGGGAGCTGAATCAGTTGCTGTTTGCAGATGATACTGTGGTGGTGGCAGATTAAGAGGAGAAGCTGAGTCAGTTAGTGTCAGAATTTGGAATGGTGTGTGAGAGAAGGATATTGCGAGTGAATGTGGGAAAGAGTAAGGTTATGAGGTGTACAAGAAATGAGGATGGTGCTGGATTGAATGTTATGTTGAATGGAGAGACACTTGAGGAAGTTGATAAGTTTAAGTATTTAGGCTCGGTTATAACTGCATATGGTGGAGTGGAAGCAGATGTTTGTCACAAAGTGAATGAAGGATGTAAAGTGTTGGGTGTGTTAAAAGGAGTGATGAAGAATAGAGGGTTGGAAATGAATGTTAAGAAAGTTTTGTATGAGAAAGTGGTTGTGCCAACTGTGATGTATGGATCAGAGTTATGGGGTATGAAAGTAAGTGAGAGACGGACACTAAATGTGTTTGAGATGAAATGCCTGAGGAGTATGATTGGTGTATCTCGGTTGGATAGGGTTAGGAATGAAGTGGTGAGAGCAAGAACGGGTGTGGGGAGAGAAATTACAGGCAGAGTAGATATGAATGCTCTGAGATAGTTTGGCCATGTGGAAAGGATGGATGACGAGAGACTGCTTAAAAAGGTGATGAATGCGAAAGTTAATGGGAGAAATGCTAGAGGGAGGCCTAGGTTTGGGTGGATGGATGGAGTAAGGAGAGCCTTGAATGATAGGAGGAAGGATGTAAGGGAAGCAAGTGAGCGTGCTAGGAATAGGAATGAGCGGCGAGCGATTGTGACACAGCTCTGATGGGCATCTGCTGTTACCACGGGGTTGCATCTTACAGAGGTAGCCCTGTGGTAGGGGCAGTAGGGGAGTTGGCAGTTGTGAAGCGACACAGGTTGTGGAAAAGCAGGGAGGATGGGCTGTGGCACTCCAGCAGTGCCATCTGAACGGTCGCTCCCTCGTCATTGCCCATAGAGCAAAGTAATCCCTTTATTGTTTTCTTCTTATGATGTCGGCTACCCCCCAATTAAAGGGGGAAACAGCCAAGGTATATATATATATATATATATATATATATATATATATATATATATATATATATATATATATATATATATATATATATATATATATATATATATATATATATATATATATATATATATAAAGTACAAATATACATATTTTATACTTCCCCTTCTAGGTAATTCTGACCATTCTATGATCTTAATCTCTAATTTTCTCTCCCCAACCAACAATTCCTCTTACCCAGTGCCGTCTTTGGTACTAATAGAGTACTGAACATGAGGATCTGCGTAACATTCTCATTGATTTTCCAGTGGATCACCTTTGATTTTGGACCTGCAAAACTGATCAAGTAGCCCAAAATATTGCTAAATTATAGCCTCGGGAATAGAGGCATTCAATGCCTTGGCAATCAAACTTTTTCTCCTCTTAATCCATGGTTTGACAAGTGCCATCTCTATGGCTTTTCAGGCCAGGGACCGGGCATACCGGCTATACCAAGCCTCTCCTTCTGATTTATCTCCCTCTGCTTTTATTACAGCTAAGAATCACAGCAGTGCTAAGATCTGTAGGTCTAAGAATTTCTTTCTTATAAGGAAAGTTGATGGCCTGAACTCTTCTCTCAATGATGTATGGTTTTTGGTTTTTACCAAAACAGATCTCTGCACAGTGCAGCTCAAACTTTCCTCCTCTCATTCGTCCTAAAGGTTCTACAGCTTGCTCTCCCACTGAAAAAGCCAATCTCTATGACTTTCAGTTTTCCACCAGCTCCTCCGTAAGCATTTCCACCACACATGACCGTCGTACTTTACCCCTTTCTAATCCCATGTCCTCCCCTACTCTTTCTCCATGCAAAGTCAATACGGTACTTCACTCTCTAAGGATAAAAAAGGGATCCAGACCTGATTGTATCCTTGCAAGGTTCCTTAAGGAGTTTGCATATGAATTAGGCTCTTGTGCTCTACCGTCATTTTTGCCTCATTCTCATAATCAGTACCTATCCTTCATCTTTGAAGCACGCCCTTGTTCTGCCAGTTCCTAAGAAGGGTGACCATTCTATTCCTCTCAGCGCCCGACAATTGTCCTGACCTCCGCGATAGCTAAAGTATTCGAAACTTTGCTCAGTTCTCACTTCTTGAAACATGCAATATATATATATATATATATATATATATATATATATATATATATATATATATATATATATATATATATATATATGTAGTAGTTCTTCTTATCTAAGGGGAACTAGCATGGTAAAAGTCGTGTGCCTTCCGTGAATTTCTAATCACCAGAACAGCCTCGCAAGGCATGATTCACTCCTAACCTACAGTCCTATCTAATTTATGTATTCTCATCTTCTCTGAGGAACAAAGAGGAAGCTTTGTCGTTGCCCTTGAAATCTATAAGCCCATTGACAGCGTGTGGTGCAAGGCTATGCTAGCCAAACTCCCGACTTATGGCTTTACCCCTTCTCATTGTTCTCTGATTTCCAGTTTTTTTTTTCTGACAGCTCGTTAACAATGGTGCTCCACAAGCTTCTGTCTTAACATGCACTCTGTGCCTTCTCTTCAACAATGTTCTTATCCAATTCCAATGTTCTTTTCTTCTCCATGCCTTTGCCGACGATTCTACCCTTCATGTATCCTCTGCTTCTTCTCTGCAACCTTCGTCTGATGCTCGAAATCAGTCTCTTTTCACTCTTTTTCGATTCTCTACTCTGATTTACAGAGTATCTGAGTGGGACACCCAAAATTTAGTTAAATTTAATGCCTACAAGACACAGTCTCTGGCTCTGTTTTTATCTTCCTCTCCTCCTGGAAGCCCTATCGGCTTCGAAAGTAACTAAGTTTATTCTCTTAAAGCCATTAAGATATTAGGAATTCAGATAGCCTCTAATTTGTCTTGGAGAGTCACATATGAGTGTGTCAAATTTATAAAGCTGCATATACGAAGACGAAAGTTCTGTTTTGATTTCGCCATCACCTTTCCCTTTCTCTGTTACTAAAAATCTAATAAAATCTTATTAGTATCTGCTAAGAATACAGCTCTTATCTCTGGGGTGCTTCTTCTTATAATTATCTCCTTAATAGGGTTGAATGTAAGGAAACCGACTCATTAATGACCCTTCTCTTACTTCTAACCTCGATTAACTTTCTCTTCTCCGGAAGATATAATTTCTTTTTCTTTTCTATTGATACTACTTTCATCGCTGCTCTGATGAGTTGCCAAGTTACATCCCTCCTCCGCTGGTCGGGCTTTGAAACACACGAGGACGGCCTCGTCACACAGGTACTGTGTGCAGATTTGTAGCTTGTGGATTGGTCGGTGCAGTAAAAGCTTCTTTCCTTCCACCTACATACTCCGGAATTCTATTCATCCTTCTCTCTTGCCTAACTCTTAAAACCTTTCATCCTGCAAACAGCTGGTCTATCGTCATCTCATGGATTAATCCTGCCATGCTTCACGGTTTTCAATACTTTTTACCATTCTTCCAGACTGTTCTTTCTCTATTGTTCATCAGTCTTATATTTCTGTCTTATCCTTAAGCGGCTACTTTTTCTTCATCTCGTTTTCTTAGTGCCCAGGCAAGGTGATTGCAATTTTATATTCTTGTCCCGGTGTCAAAATTTAAAAAATCCCCCACACACACACACACACACACACACACACACACACACACACACACACACACACACACACACACACACACACACACACACACACACACACACACACACACACACACACACACATGGCACGGGAAAAAAAATGTAGGATTTTGATTATGGGAGACTTTAATCATAAAGAGATAGATTGGATAAATCTTGACCCACACAGTGGTGAGGACTCATTCGGGGCAAGATTCCTAGATTGCGTACAAGGGAATTTCCTACACCAACATGTAATGGAACCAACAAGGGCCAGGGGTGGGGATGAGCCATCACTACTTGATCTAGTGTTCACAGATAATGTGTTGGATATTGAAAAAATTGAGTATGAACCAACAATTGGAAAGAGTGACCACTGTGTGCAGTTGATGGAGTATATCATTGAAGATATTCTTCCTGAGAGTAGAGGCACTGAGGACATGAGGAGGAACTATCCGAAAGGAGATTACATCAAAATGAATGAGCGTTTTGCAGTTATTGACTGGAGAACCTTATTTTAGAACAAATCTGTACAAGAAATGTATGACATCTTTTGTGAGAAATATGGGAAGATAGTAGATTGCTGCATACCTGTCACCAAAGTAGGTGTAATTCATGCCAGAGAGAAATGGTTCGATAATGGGTGTAAAAGAGCTAAGGAGTGGAGAGACAAATGCTGGAAAAGGTATAGGAGGAGAAAAAACATAAATGCCTGGCAAACCTACAAAAGAGCAAGAAATGACTACCTAAGTAAATGGAGAGAGGCAGAGAGAGACTATGAGAGGGACATCACCAGGAAGGCTAAGGAAAATCCCAAGCTTTTTCACAGCTTTATCAGAGGAAAACTGAAGGCAAAAGAACAGGTTTTAAGGCTAAAGAGAGCGGATGGAAGCATCACTGAGACGGATGAAGAGATCTGCAAAGAATTGAACAAGGAGTTTCAGTCAGTATTTACAGTAGAAAATACCCCACCCCTTCAGATTGCAGTGACAGAAGCTCAAGGGCCGGTATTAGAGAACATCAACCTTACAGCCACAGAGGTATGCAAAGCGCTGATGGATTTAGATGTTCATAAAGCTACAGGTCCCGATGACATATCCCCTCATGTGCTTAAAAAATGCGCAAACACAATATCAGTGGCACTAAGTATCATATTTAAGGAGTCACTGGAGTCGGGGGAGATTCCAAGATGCTGGAAACAAGCAAATGTGATACCTATCTTCAAAAAGGGAAGGAGGGATACGGCTCTGAACTATAGACCAGTTTCCTTGACCAGCATAGTTTGCAAAGTTATGGAGAAACTACTAAGGAAACATATCTCTCTTCACTTGGAATCCTTCAACTTTTTGCAGTGAGGCAACATGGCTTCAGAGAAGGTAGATCAACAGTAACAAACTTATTAGAATTTTATGATGAGGTAAGCCAAATCTTACAGGAAAGAGAGGGCTGGGCAGATTACATATTCCTAGACTTCCAGAAAGCGTTTGACAATGTTCCACATGGGAGACTTATTAGGAAGCTGCAATCAATGGCTAGAATAGGTGGAAATGTTTTGGAATGGATAAAAACTTACTTAGAAGGAAGGGAACAGAGGGTTAGAGTAAGACACTCAGTGTCTGAATGGAGAAGAGTTAGTAGTGGAGTTCCACAGGGTTCAGTTTTAGGGCCACTTTTGTTCCTTGTATATGTAAATGACCTACCAGAGTCTGTAAATTCATTCATGAATATGTTTGCAGATGATGCAAAGATTGTGAAGAAAGTAAAAAACGAGAACAATGGTAGAGAACTTCAGGAGGATCTAAATAATCTGCATGAGTGGTCAGAAAAGTGGCTAATGAAATTCAATACTTCAAAATGTAAGGTAATGAGAATTGGTACAAGTGCAAGAAGGCCCAAGCTTGACTACTCGGTGGCTGGAGTACAACTTCAAGAGACAGAAAATGAGAGAGATCTAGGAGTAAACATACTGGCAGATTTGTCTCCTGAAATACATATAAATGGCATAGTAAGGGCAGCATATGCATTCTTATCAAATGTAAGGGTAGCCTTCAGGCACATGGACAAGGAAATGTTCAGAAATATTTATGTAACCTATGTGAGGCCAAAACTGGAATATGCAGCCCCCTTTTGGAATCCGCACTTGAAAAAGCACATAGCTAAGCTTGAAAAAGTTCAAAGACATGCCACGAAACTGGTGCCAGAAATACGCAATCTCAGTTATGATGAGAGGCTGAGGGAATTAGACTTACCATCACTCGAAGCTAGAAGAGTGAGGGGGGATATGGTGACAGTCTTTAAATTCCTTCATGGTTATGATAGAGTGGATAGGGATCGATATTTTGATATGGCTGGCTCTAGAACTAGAGGTCATAGTTTGAAGCTTCGTAAGAAAACTTCTTCGCAGGATGTAAGGAAATACTTTTTCAGTGTAAGAGTAGTTGATAATTGGAATTCGCTAAGCGAGGAGGTAGTTAATGCTATCTCAATCCATAGTTTTAAGGACAGGTATGATAAGTATGACTAAGTATAAAATGGAAGCGATCAGGAGACGGGAAGATACGAGCTTTGGGCTCTTTCCCGTAAACACAATTAGGTAATCACAATTAGGTAATCACACACACACACACACACACCACACACACACACACACACACACACACACACACACACACACAGGAACTAGAAAAAAGAATAAAGAAGCTGGAAGGGGAAAAGAGTCAACTAGAATCTAGAATTTCTAAACAAGAAGATAAAAACAAACAGCTAAATGACAACCTAAAGGAATTAGATGTTAGTTCACTGCTCTCTTCTGAGAGAGACGAGATTGCTGCTTGGAATGTTCAGATTAAGGAAAACATTGAACAGTTCAGAAAAGAGTTCCAGGAGCTGAATATGGAAAATGATGCCATGAAAACGTCCTTTGCTGATGCACTAAAGGGGAATGTGGCAGTAAAAGAGGCTGTAAAGGTGGTGGCACTGGAAAACATACAAACAGTTGACTATAAAGAGACAGTAATCGAAAAAATGAAAGACGTTGTGATGGAAAGGGCAAACCCACTCATCAGACAGGCACTTGATAAGGAGAAGACAGTGGTAATCTCAGGCATAAGTGAATCCCAGGAGCCAACATGGCAGGGGAGACTTGAAGAAAATAAAGCTAACGTTGTAGACCTGATAAGAAAGCTTGGAGTAGTATGTGGTCCTGAGGATATTGTAAACATACACCAACTAGGTAAATATTTGAGGGAAGGAAAGCCGAGACCAACAAAAGTAACCTTTGAGAGAGGGGAGACATGTAGGGAAATATTGTTGAGAAAAAAAAGTCTAAAAGACCTTCAAGAATGCAAAGAAGTGTTCATTAGACGATACAGAACACAGGAAGAGATGGGAAAGATCAAAAACTTGTTGCAAGAGGCAAGAAGGTTAAATGATGAAAGAAATGAAGAAGAGAAGAAAAATTTTCGTTACAGAATACTTCCAGACAAAGGGGAGATAAAGAAGATAATGACAGAAGATCAGGGGATGGGGCCTCATTAAGATTGTTATACACAAATGCTGATGGATTAGCTGGTAAGGCAGTAGAATTAAAAGATAGGATTCACAACAGTAAGGCAGATATAGTAGCAATTACAGAGACTAAGTTGAGTGAGGACATAAGCAGTGTCACAGTTTTTCCTAAGGGCTTCAGAATACTAAGGGTCGAAAGATCTGAGAGGACTGGTGGAGGGATAGCACTGCTCATAAGTGAGAGGATTCAAGTTGAAGAAATAAACTTGGCTATAGAAAGTGAGTTCAGGGAATTTCTTGTTGCTCGCATAAATACTGGGTCAGAGAGCATTATAATAACTGTTGTATACAAACCACCAAGGAACCAAAATAGGCTTGAAATTTATGAGGAAAGTCATATAGGTACGATTGAAGTCATAAACTCAGTTGTTAACATGGCGCGGGAGAAAAAATGTAGGATTTTGATTATGGGAGACTTTAATCATAAAGAGATAGATTGGATAAATCTTGACCCACACAGTGGTGAGGACTCATTTGGGGCAAGATTCCTATATTGCGTACAAGGGAATTTCCTACACCAACATGTAATGGAACCAACAAGAGTCAGGGGTGGGGATGAGCCATCACTACTTGATCTGGTGTTCACAGATAATGTGTTGGATATTGAAAATATTGAGTATGAACCACCAATTGGAAAGAGTGACCACTGTGTGTTGTTGATGGAGTATATCATTGAAGACATTCTTCCTGAGAGTAGAGGCACTGAGGACATGAGGAGGAACTATCCGAAAGGAGATTACATCAAAATGAATGAGCTTTTTGCAGTTATTGACTGGAGAACCTTATTTTACAACAAATCTGTACAAGAAATGTATGACATCTTTTGTGAGAAATATGGGAAGATAGTAGATTGCTGCATACCTGTCACCAAAGTAGGTGTAATTCATGCCAGAGAGAAATGGTTCAATAATGGGTGTAAAAGAGCTAAGGAGTGGAGAGACAAATGCTGGAAAAGGTATAGGAGGAGAAAAAACATAAATGCCTGGCAAACCTACAAAAGAGCAAGAAATGACTACCTAAGTAAAAGGAGAGAGGCAGAGAGAGATTATGAGAGGAACATCACCAGGAAGGCTAAAGAAAATCCCAAGCTTTTCCACAGCTTTATCAGAGGAAAACTGAAGGTAAAAGAACAGGTTTTAAGGCTAAAGAGAGCGGATGGAAGCATCACTGAGACGGACGAAGAGATCTGCAAAGAATTGAACAAGGAGTTTCAGTCAGTATTTACAGTAGAAAATACCCCACCCCCTCAGATTGCAGTGATAGAAGCTCAAGGGCCGGTATTAGAGAACATCAACCTTACAGCCACAGAGGTATGCAAGGCGCTGATGGATTTAGATGTTTATAAAGCTACAGGTCCTGATGACATATCCCCTCATGTGCTTAAAAAATGCGCAAACACAATATCAGTGGCACTAAGTATCATATTTAAGGAGTCACTGGAGTCGGGGGAGATTCCAAGATGCTGGAAACAAGCAAATGTGATACCTATCTTCAAAAAGGGAAGGAGGGATACGGCTCTGAACTATAGACCAGTTTCCTTGACCAGCATAGTTTGCAAAGTTATGGAGAAACTACTAAGGAAACATATCTCTCTTCACTTGGAATCCTTCAACTTTTTGTCAGTGAGGCAACATGGCTTCAGAGAAGGAAGATCAACAGTAACAAACTTATTAGAATTTTATGATGAGGTAAGCCAAATCTTACAGGAAAGAGAGGGCTGGGCAGATTGCATATTCCTAGACTTCCAGAAAGCGTCTGACACTGTTCCACATGGGAGACTTATTAGGAAGCTGCAATCAATGGCTAGAATAGGTGGAAATGTCTTGGAATGGATAAAAACTTACTTAGAAGGAAGGGAACAGAGGGTTAGAGTAAGACACTCAGTGTCTGAATGGAGAAGAGTTAGTAGTGGAGTTCCACAGGGTTCAGTTTTAGGGCCACTTTTGTTCCTTGTATATGTAAATGACCTACCAGAGTCTGTAAATTCATTCATGAATATGTTTGCAGATGATGCAAAGATTGTGAAGAAAGTAAAAAACGAGAACAATGGTAGAGAACTTCAGGAGGATCTAAATAATCTGCATGAGTGGTCAGAAAAGTGGCTAATGAAATTCAATACCTCAAAATGTAAGGTAATGAGAATGGGTACAAGTGCAAGAAGGCCCAAGCTTGACTACTCGGTGGCTGGAGTACAACTTCAAGAGACAGAAAATGAGAGAGATCTAGGAGTAAACATACTGGCAGATTTGTCTCCAGAAATACATATAAATGGCGTAGTAAGGGCAGCATATGCATTCTTATCAAATGTAAGGGTAGCCTTCAGGCACATGGACAAGGAAATGTTCAGAAATATTTATGTAACCTATGTGAGGCCAAAACTCGAATATGCAGCCCCCTTTTGGAATCCGCACTTGAAAAAGCACATAGCTAAGCTTGAAAAAGTTCAAAGACATGCCACGAAACTGGTGCCAGAAATACGCAATCTCGGTTATGATGAGAGGCTGAGGGAATTAGACTTGCCATCACTCGAAGCTAGAAGAGTAAGGGGGGATATGGTGACAGTCTTTAAATTCCTTCATGGTTATGATAGAGTGGATAGGGATCGATATTTCGATATGGCTGGCTCTAGAACTAGAGGTCATAGTTTGAAGCTTCGTAAGAAAACTTGTTTGCAGGATGTAAGGAAATACTTTTTCAGTGTAAGAGTAGTTGATAATTGGAATTCGCTAAGCGAGGAGGTAGTTAATGCTATCTCAATCCATAGTTTTAAGGACAGGTATGATAAGTATCACTAAGTCTAAAAATGGAACCGATCAGGAGACGGGAAGATACGAGCTTTGGGCTCTTTCCCGTAAACACAATTAGGTAAACAATTAGGTAAACACACACACACACACACAGTGTTGTTGATGGAGTATATCATTGAAGATATTCTGCCTGAGAGTAGAGGCACTGAGGACATGAGGAGGAACTATCCTAAAGGAGATTACATCAAAATGAATGAGCTTTTTGCAGTTATTGACTGGAGACCCTTATTTTACAACAAATCTTTACAAAAAATGTATGACATCTTTTGTGAGACATATGGGAAGATAGTAGATTGCTGCATACCTTTCACCAAAGTAGGTGTAATTCATGCCAGAGAGAAATAGTTCGATAATAAGTGTAAAAGAGCTAAGGAGTGGAGAGACAAATGCTGGAAAAGGTATAGGAGGAGAAAAGACATAAATGCCTGGCAAACCTACAAAAGAGCAAGAAATGACTACGTAAGTAAAAGAAGAGAGGCAAAGAGAGACTATGAGAGGGACATCACCAGGAAGGCTAAGGAAAATCCCAAGCTTTTCCACAGCTTTATCAGAGAAAAACTGAAGGTAAAAGAACAGGTTTTAAGGCTTAAGAGAGCGGATGGAAGCATCACTGAGACGGATGAAGAGATCTGCAAAAAATTGAACAAGGGGTTCAGTCCGTATTTACAGTAGAAAATACCCCACCCCCTCAAATTGCAGAGATAAAAGCTCAAGGGCCGGTATTAGAGAACATCAACCTTACAGCCACAGAGGTAAGCAAAGCGCTGATGGAGTTAGATGTTCATATAGCTACAGGTCCTGATGACATATCCCCTCACGTACTTAAAAAATGCGCAAATTCAATATCATTGGCACTAAGTATCATATTTAAAAAGTCACTGGAGTCAGGGGAGATTCCAAGATGCTGGAAACAAGCAAACGTGATACCTATCTTCAAAAAGGGAAGGAGGGATATGGTTCTGAACTATAGACCAGTTTCCTTGACCAGCATAGTTTGCAAAGTTATGGAGAAACTCCTAAGGAAACATATCTCTCTTCACTTGGAATCCTTCAACTTTTTGTCAGTGAGGCAACATGGCTTCAGAGAAGGTAGATCAACAGTAACAAACTTATTAGAATTTTATGATGAGGTAAGCCGAATCCTACAGGAAAGAGAGGGCTGGGTAGATTGCATATACCTAAACTTCCAGAAAGCGTTTGACACTGTTCCACATGGGAGACATATTAGGAAGCTGCATGCAATGGCTAGAATAGGTGGAAATGTCTTGAAATGGATAAAAACTTACTTAGAAGGAAGGGAACAGAAGGTTAGAGTAAGACACTCAGTGTTTGAATGGAGAAGAGTTAGTAGTGGAGTTCCACAGGGTTCAGTTTTAGGGCCACTTTTGTTTCTTGTATATGTAAATGACCTACCAGAGTCTGTAAATTCATTCATGAATATGCTTGCAGATGATGCAAAGATTGTGAAGAAAGTAGGAAACGAGAACAATGGCAGAGAACTTCAGGAGGATCTAAATAGTCTGTATGAGTGGTCAGAAAAGTGGCTAATGAAATTCACTACTTCAAAATGTAAGATAATGAGAATGGGTACAAGTGCAAGAAGGCCCAAGCTTGACTACTCGGTGGCTGGAGTACAACTTCAAGAGACAGAAAATGAGAGAGATCTAGGAGTAAACATGCCAGCAGATTTGTCTCCAGAAATACATATGAATAGCATAGTATGGGCAGCATATGCATTCTTATCAAATGTAAGGGTAGCCTTCAGGCGCATGGACAAGGAAATGTTCAGAAATATTTATGTAACCTATGTGAGGCCAAAACTTGAATATGTAGCCCCTTTTTGGAATCCGCACTTGAAAAAGCACATAGCTAAGCTTGAAAAGGTTCAAAGACATGCCACGAAACTGGTGCCAGAAATGCGTAATCTCAGTTATGATGAGAGGCTGAGGGAATTAGACTTACCATCACTCGAAGCTAGAAGATTGAGCGGGGGGGATATGGTGACAGTCTTTAAATTCCTTCATGGTTATGATAGAGTGGATAGCGATCGATATTTTGATATGGCTGGCTCTAGAACTAGAGGTCATAGTTTGAAGCTTCGTAAGAAAACTTTTTTGCAAGATGTAAGGAAATACTTTTTCAGTGTCAGAGTATTTGATAATTGGAATGGACTACGCGAGGAGGTAGTTAATGCTATCTCAATCCATAGTTTTAAGGACAGGTATTTTAAGTATCATTAAGTACAAAATGGAAGCGATCAGGAGACGGGAAGATACGAGCTTTAGGCTCTTTCCCGTAAAACACAATTAAGTAATCACACACACACACACACACACACACACACACACACACACACACACACACACACACACACACACACACACACACACACATATATATATATATATATATATATATATATATATATATATATATAGATACCCACAGACACACACAGACACACACACACACCCACACGTTGCAATCCCCCTTATAAGAAAGGGTGCCTCTCAAACATAAAACCTTGACTTTGTTGGAGGAAAATACAATGGCGGGATTCAGAGTTGCCTAGTTCTACCTCATTTATTCAACTTTTACGACACACAGGCGAACAAGGAGAATGTACTCTTGCTACCACCTTTGGGGAAGAGAGAGAAAAAAAAAAGATTAAGAAAAAAAAAGGAGAATGAACTACGGGAGGCAAAGGCTGTTCAGCTCCAAATTTGGACTGAACCCATCTAGTTCCAAGTAGGACAAAAATATTGCAACTGCGAAGAATGAGAGATTAACGTATCATTGAAAAGTCCGCTCAGCTCCTCCTTAGAATTGCATTGACCGAATTCCATATACATTGTATATATATATATATATATATATATATATATATATATATATATATATATATATATATATATATATATATATATATATATATATATATATATATATATTAATAACAATAAAGTGTTGACATACAGTGTAAAATGGGAGGAAAAGCCCATTAAAGTACACAGCGAATATATATATGTATATATATATATATATATATATATATATATATATATATATATATATATATATATATATATATATATATATATATATATATATATATATATATATATATATATATATTCTTTCTTTCTTACCATACGCCTGAGTAGATAGTTCTCTATCTGTCAGTCGGCTGACCATAAGGTCAGCCATGCGTTGCCTTGAGCAAAGAGGTTTTCTTCCAGTGTCTTGCTAAGACTATACTGGAAACCCTCCCCATTTATCCGGTCTTGGGACCGGCACTGAGCTAAGCTGGCCTGCTTAACCTAGTAGCTGGGTTTAATATATATATATATATATATATATATATATATATATATATATATATATATATATATATATATATATATATATATATATATATATATATATATATATATATATATATAAAGTACTTATTAATTACGTGACATTAACTGGCCACCTTCTCAAAGTACAATGACTTTGTACTTTGAGAAAGTGGCCAGTTAAGGTCACGAAATTAATAAATACTTTACATATATATATATATATATATATATATATATATATATATATATATATATATATATATATATATTTATATATATATATATATATATATATATATATATATATATATATATATATATATATATATATATATATATATATTATTTGTTTTCATTAATGGGCTTTTCCTACCATATATATATATATATATATATATATATATATATATATATATATATATATATATATATATATATATATATATATATATATATATATATATATATATATATATATATATATATATATATATATATATATATATATATATATATATATATATATATATATATATATATATTATTTGTTTTCATTAATGGGCTTTTCCTACCATATATATATATATATATATATATATATATATATATATATATATATATATATATATATATATATATATATATATATATATATATTACTTGTTTTCATTAATGGGCTTTTCCTACCATATATATATATATATATATATATATATATATATATATATATATATATATATATATATATATATATATATATATATGTATATATATATATATATATATATATATATATATATATATATATATATATATATATATATATATATATATATATATATATATATATATATATATATTCGTTGTTTTCCTTAATGGGCTTTTCCTACCATATATATATATATATATATATATATATATATATATATATATATATATATATATATATATATATATATATATATATATATATAAGCCATAATCACCCTTATAAAAGGAATGGTTGAGTCAGCGCAAAAAAAAAAAAAAAAAAAAAAAACAGCCAATACCGAGACATCTGAATTAGAAAGATGAACTCCATCCCTTGCATACATATGCTTACGTCTAGTGAAGTGATCCCACCCGTCTATAAAACCTATATTATTCTCCCGACAGAAGACTTCCATCCTAGCATTAATTCCTATAGCTCGAAACCACCACTCTGAACTTTGGCTAAGCCTAGGCAAAATACCACACATCACCGGAACTGCACCCCTTTTCCTGATCTTATCCAGGGCTTGTCTATAAAACCTAATCAGCTCCTCACTTAAACCATCCTGCACGTCATTTCCACTAGCTATCAAACAAACAACACCTTTATCCTCAATCCAGCTATTTATCGACTCACCCACCTTCTTCATACCTGCTCCAAGGAAAAAATATTTTCCTCTAACTCTATACCTGACTTTCCTGTCTACATATCTGCACAGTGAATCCCCTACAATTACAAGAGAACGAGACTTATCCGGAGGATGGGTTACTCCGACCTTGGGAGACTTACCTAGGCTTGACCTGAGAGCTTTTCCCACCTCCATATCTTTGGTCGCTAGTACACCTATCTGACTTTATGGGTCATCTCTAAGTGAACTAAAAGAATTAGCAACTTGTAATCGAAAACTATCATTTTTCCTAAGGACCATCTTAGTTGAACCCTTGTTAACAACTTTCCAATCGTCTTCACTATTCAATTGTCCCTTCCTGGTTAACATATCTACCTTACCTCTCAGCTCCCTGTTCTCCTCTGCTAAGGATCTGACCGCCTGCCTGACTGCGACCAACTCATTTCTTAAATTAAAAATGAGTTTGCTTGCATCAGACGCAGACATATCCCCAGCACACCCACAAACAGCCCCTACAACGACACCACCACCAACAACACTACCACTACCACCACCAACACAAAGAACACCACTACTCTCCATAGCGCTGAGTAATGTCAAGACTAGAGCTACTGGAAGCACGTCCTCAGTGGATGAACCCGGTTTTGCGTCACGGACTCCCTTTTCTACCAAGGGCTAGGACGGTTGCCTTCTTGCGAAGGATTTGTTTTGGCAGATGTAATCGTTACCCTGAGTGCATGCCCTTGCTAACTTCAGACCGTGACGGGGAGCGAATCCTCGACCTGACGCCTCAAAGTCGCGGACACTACCGTTTGAGCCACGGTGACTAAATATATATATATATATATATATATATATATATATATATATATATATATATATATATATATATATATATATATATATATATATATATATATATATATATATATATATATATATATATATATTATATATATATATATATATATATATATAAATAATACTCATGAAAGGCACGTGAACTTTATGATGTAGTGCTTTAACATGAGACAACATTATGTCTCTGGATTTGCTATCTTATTTCTGAATGTATTTGTATCATGCCCTGCAATACCTCACAAACAGCATCATTGCAAGTTATCACGCAAGAAGTTCATTTCGGAAGACAGTTCTCTAAAAGAGATGCAGCACAAGAAGAGTGGAAAAACAACAATTTGCCAAAATCATAAATCCAACATAGAGACTTTTTATAATAACAATATCTATCCACGAAAGTCACGCGAGCTATATCATGTTAGATCTATTTAAATAAGGATTTGTAAAGTTACAAATCCTAATTTATGGAGATTCGGCATGATAAAAGTCAAGTGCCTTCCGAGAATAAATTTTATTTGCATTAAAATTGTCTATATTGGATTCGTAATTTTGAAAAAAAAATATTCCTCTTTTTCAGAATCTTGGCCTAAAAGAATCTTTTTCACTGTGTGGACCAAGATCATTCCAGTCTATTTTTCTATGATTAATAATCCCCTATAAAAAATATCCCAACGTTCTCTCATGTGCAATGCTTACATCTGAAATTATCACATCTAGTGTAACCATATTGCTCTCCGTATGCACCTCTAGTGTTTGTTGATATATATATATATATATATATATATATATATATATATATATATATATATATATATATATATATATATATATATATATATATATATATATATATATATATATATATATATATATATACATATATATATATATATATATATATATATATATATATATATATATATATATATATATATATATATATATATATATACATGTGTGTGTGTGCATGTATGTATGCATATATATATATATATATATATATATATATATATATATATATATATATATATATATATATATATATATATATATGTACACACACCCATATATATATATATATATATATATATATATATATATATATATATATATATATATATATATATATATATACATATATATATATATATATATATATATATATATATATATATATATATATATATATATATATATATATATATATATATATATATATATATATATATATATATATATATATATATATACATAGATATACATATAGATATACATATAGATATACATATAGATATATATATATATATATATATATATATATATATATATATATATATATATATATATATATATATATATATATATATATATATATGTGTGTGTGTTCTCTTCCCTTATTCAATGTTAATATCTATCAATAAGATAAAACTGTGATAGCATTCAAGGCAGGTCTAGCTTATGTAATCTCAATCATTCACTCATTTGCTGTCTCTCTGTCTACTAGTCTGTATAAATCTATCCTTCAATATCAATTTCGATATTCCTTTGAT
>JAXCGZ010007751.1:102500-109382 GCA_037179515.1 Halocaridina rubra
TTCCTGAGAGTAGAGGCACTGAGGACATGAGGAGGAACTATCAGAAAGGAGATTACATCAAAATGAATGAGCTTTTTGCAGTTATTGACTGGAGAACCTTATTTTACAACAAATCTGTACAAGAAATGTATGACATCTTTTGTGAGAAATATGGGAAGATAGTAGATTGCTGCATACCTGTCACCAAAGTAGGTGTAATTCATGCCAGAGAGAAATGGTTCGATAATGGGTGTAAAAGAGCTAAGGAGTGGAGAGACAAATGCTGGAAAAGGTATAGGAGGAGAAAAAACATAAATGCCTGGCAAACCTACAAAAGAGCAAGAAACGACTACCTAAGTAAAAGGAGAGAGGCAGAGAAAGATTATGAGAGGGACATCACCAGGAAGGCTAAAGAAAATCCCAAGCTTTTCCACAGCTTTATCAGAGGAAAACTGAAGGTAAAAGAACAGGTTTTAAGGCTAAAGAGAGCGGATGGAAGCATCACTGAGACGGACGAAGAGATCTGCAAAGAATTGAACAAGGAGTTTCAGTCAGTATTTACAGTAGAAAATACCCCACCCCCTCAGATTGCAGTGATAGAAGCTCAAGGGCCGGTATTAGAGAACATCAACCTTACAGCCACAGAGGTATGCAAAGCGCTGATGGATTTAGATGTTCATAAAGCTACAGGTCCTGATGACATATCCCCTCATGTGCTTAAAAAATGCGCAAACACAATATCAGTGGCACTAAGTATCATATTTAAGGAGTCATTGGAGTCGGGGGAGATTCCAAGATGCTGGAAACAAGCAAATGTGATACCTATCTTCAAAAAGGGAAGGAGGGATATGGCTCTGAACTATAGACCAGTTTCCTTGACCAGCATAGTTTGCAAACTTATGGAGAAACTACTAAGGAAACATATCTCTCTTCACTTGGAATCCTTCAACTTTTTGTCAGTGAGGCAACATGGCTTCAGAGAAGGAAGATCAACAGTAACAAACTTATTAGAATTTTATGATGAGGTAAGCCAAATCTTACAGGAAAGAGAGGGCTGGGCAGATTGCATATTCCTAGACTTCCAGAAAGCGTTTGACACTGTTCCACATGGGAGACTTATTAGGAAGCTGCAATCAATGGCTAGAATAGGTGGAAATGTCTTGGAATGGATAAAAACTTACTTAGAAGGAAGGGAACAGAGGGTTAGAGTAAGACACTCAGTGTCTGAATGGAGAAGAGTTAGTAGTGGAGTTCCACAGGGTTCAGTTTTAGGGCCACTTTTGTTCCTTGTATATGTAAATGACCTACCAGAGTCTGTAAATTCATTCATGAATATGTTTGCAGATGATGCAAAGATTGTGAAGAAAGTAAAAAACGAGAACAATGGTAGAGAACTTCAGGAGGATCTAAATAATCTGCATGAGTGGTCAGAAAAGTGGCTAATGAAATTCAATACCTCAAAATGTAAGGTAATGAGAATGGGTACAAGTGCAAGAAGGCCCAAGCTTGACTACTCGGTGGCTGGAGTACAACTTCAGGAGACAGAAAATGAGAGAGATCTAGGAGTAAACATATTGGCAGATTTGTCTCCAGAAATACATATAAATGGCGTAGTAAGGGCAGCATATGCATTCTTATCAAATGTAAGGGTAGCCTTCAGGCACATGGACAAGGAAATGTTCAGAAATATTTATGTAACCTATGTGAGGCCAAAACTCGAATATGCAGCCCCCTTTTGGAATCCGCACTTGAAAAAGCACATAGCTAAGCTTGAAAAAGTTCAAAGACATGCCACGAAACTGGTGCCAGAAATACGCAATCTCGGTTATGATGAGAGGCTGAGGGAATTAGACTTGCCATCACTCGAAGCTAGAAGAGTAAGGGGGGATATGGTGACAGTCTTTAAATTCCTTCATGGTTATGATAGAGTGGATAGGGATCGATATTTCGATATGGCTGGCTCTAGAACTAGAGGTCATAGTTTGAAGCTTCGGAAGAAAACTTGTTTGCAGGATGTAAGGAAATACTTTTTCAGTGTAAGAGTAGTTGATAATTGGAATTCGCTAAGCGAGGAGGTAGTTAATGCTACCTCAATCCATAGTTTTAAGGACAGGTATGATAAGTATCACTAAGTCTAAAAATGGAACCGATCAGGAGACGGGAAGATACGAGCTTTGGGCTCTTTCCCGTAAACACAATTAGGTAATCAATTAGGTAATCACACACACACACACTGGAGTCGGGGGAGATTCCAAGATGCTGGAAACAAGCAAATGTGATACCTATCTTCAAAAAGGGAAGGAGGGATACGGCTCTGAACTATAGACCAGTTTCCTTGACCAGCATAGTTTGCAAAGTTATGGAGAAACTACTAAGGAAACATATCTCTCTTCACTTGGAATCCTTCAACTTTTTGTCAGTGAGGCAACATGGCTTCAGAGAAGGAAGATCAACAGTAACAAACTTATTAGAATTTTATGATGAGGTAAGCCAAATCTTACAGGAAAGAGAGGGCTGGGCAGATTGCATATTCCTAGACTTCCAGAAAGCGTTTGACACTGTTCCACATGGGAGACTTATTAGGAAGCTGCAATCAATGGCTAGAATAGGTGGAAATGTCTTGGAATGGATAAAAACTTACTTAGAAGGAAGGGAACAGAGGGTTAGAGTAAGACACTCAGTGTCTGAATGGAGAAGAGTTAGTAGTGGAGTTCCACAGGGTTCAGTTTTAGGGCCACTTTTGTTCCTTGTATATGTAAATGACCTACCAGAGTCTGTAAATTCATTCATGAATATGTTTGCAGATGATGCAAAGATTGTGAAGAAAGTAAAAAACGAGAACAATGGTAGAGAACTTCAGGAGGATCTAAATAATCTGCATGAGTGGTCAGAAAAGTGGCTAATGAAATTCAATACCTCAAAATGTAAGGTAATGAGAATGGGTACAAGTGCAAGAAGGCCCAAGCTTGACTACTCGGTGGCTGGAGTACAACTTCAAGAGACAGAAAATGAGAGAGATCTAGGAGTAAACATACTGGCAGATTTGTCTCCAGAAATACATATAAATGGCGTAGTAAGGGCAGCATATGCATTCTTATCAAATGTAAGGGTAGCCTTCAGGCACATGGACAAGGAAATGTTCAGAAATATTTATGTAACCTATGTGAGGCCAAAACTCGAATATGCAGCCCCCTTTTGGAATCCGCACTTGAAAAAGCACATAGCTAAGCTTGAAAAAGTTCAAAGACATGCCACGAAACTGGTGCCAGAAATACGCAATCTCGGTTATGATGAGAGGCTGAGGGAATTAGACTTGCCATCACTCGAAGCTAGAAGAGTAAGGGGGGATATGGTGACAGTCTTTAAATTCCTTCATGGTTATGATAGAGTGGATAGGGATCGATATTTCGATATGGCTGGCTCTAGAACTAGAGGTCATAGTTTGAAGCTTCGTAAGAAAACTTGTTTGCAGGAGGTAAGGAAATACTTTTTCAGTGTAAGAGTAGTTGATAATTGGAATTCGCTAAGCGAGGAGGTAGTTAATGCTATCTCAATCCATAGTTTTAAGGACAGGTATGATAAGTATCACTAAGTCTAAAAATGGAACCGATCAGGAGACGGGAAGATACGAGCTTTGGGCTCTTTCCCGTAAACACAACTAGGTAATCACAATTAGGTAATCACACACACACGGGAAGATACGAGCTTTGGGCTCTTTCCCGTAAACACAATTAGGTAATCACAATTAGGTAATCACACACACACACACACACACACACACACACACACACACACACACACACACACACACACACACACACACACACATATATATATATATATATATATATATATATATATATATATATATAAATATATATATATATATATATATATATATATATATATATATATATATGTGTGTGTGTGTGTGTGTGTGTGTGTGTGTGTGTGTGTGTGTGTGTGTGTGTGTGTGTGATTACCTAATTGTGATTACCTAATTGTGTTTACGGGAAAGAGCCCAAAGCTCGTATCTTCCCGTCTCCTCATCGATTCCATTTTAGACTTAGTGATACTTATCGTACCTGTCCTTAAAACTATGGATTGAGATAGCATTAACTACCTCCTCGCTTAGCCAATTCCAATTATCAACTACTCTTACACTGAAAAAGTATTTTCCTTACATCCTGCAAACAAGTTTTCTTACGAAGCTTCAAACTATGACCTCTAGTTCTAGAGCCAGCCATATCGAAATATCGATCCCTATCCACTCTATCATAACCATGAAGGAATTTAAAGACTGTCACCATATCCCCCCTTACTCTTCTAGCTTCGAGTGATGGCAAGTCTAATTCCCTCAGTCTCTCTTCATAACCGAGATTGCGTATTTCTGGCACCAGTTTCGTGGCATGTCTTTGAACTTTTTCAAGCTTAGCTATGTGCTTTTTCAAGTGCGGATTCCAAAAGGGGGCTGCATATTCGAGTTTTGGCCTCACATAGGTTACATAAATATTTCTGAACATTTCCTTGTCCATGTGCCTGAAGGCTACCCTTTCATTTGATAAGAATGCATATGCTGCCTTTACTACGCCATTTATATGTATTTCTGGAGACAAATCCGCCAGTATGTTTACTCCTAGATCTCTCTCATTTTCTGTCTCTTGAAGTTGTACTCCAGCCACCGAGTAGTCAAGCTTGGGCCTTCTTGCACTTGTACCCATTCTCATTACCTTACATTTTGAGGTATTGAATTTCATTAGCCACTTTTCTGACCACTCATGCAGATTATTTAGATCCTCCTGAAGTTCTCTACCATTGTTCTCGTTTTTTACTTTCTTCACAATCTTTGCATCATCTGCAAACATATTCATGAATGAATTTACAGACTCTGGTGGTCATTTACATATACAAGGAACAAAAGTGGCCCTAAAACTGAACCCTGTGGAACTCCACTACTAACTCTTCTCCATTCAGACACTGAGTGTCTTACTCTAACCCTCTGTTCCCTTCCTTCTAAGTAAGTTTTTATCCATTCCAAGACATTTCCACCTATTCTACCCATTGATTGCAGCTTCCTAATAAGTCTCCCATGTGGAACAGTGTCAAACGCTTTCTGGAAGTCTAGGAATATGCAATCTGCCCAGCCCTCTCTTTCCTGTAAGATTTGGCTTACCTCATCATAAAATTCTAATAAGTTTGTTACTGTTGATCTACCTTCTCTGAAGCCATGTTGCCTCACTGACGCAAAGTTGAAGGATTCCAAGTGAAGAGAGATATGTTTCCTTAGTAGTTTCTCCATAACTTTGCAAACTATGCTGGTCAAGGAAACTGGTCTATAGTTCAGAGCCGTATCCCTCCTTCCCTTTTTGAAGATAGGTATCACATTTGCTTGTTTCCAGCATCTTGGAATCTCCCCCGACTCCAGTGACTCCTTAAATATGATACTTAGTGCCACTGATATTGTGTTTGCGCACTTTTTAAGCACATGAGGGGATATGTCATCAGGACCTGTAGCTTTATGAACATCTAAATCCATCAGCGCTTTGCATACCTCTGTGGCTGTAAGGTTGATATTCTCTAATACCTGCCCTTGAGCTTCTATCACTGCAATCTGAGGGGGTGGGGTATTTTCTACTGTAAATACTGACTGAAACTCCTTGTTCAATTCTTTGCAGATCTCTTCGTCCGTCTCAGTGATGCTTCCATCCGCTCTCTTTAGCCTTAAAACCTGTTCTTTTACCTTCAGTTTTCCTCTGATAAAGCTGTGGAAAAGCTTGGGATTTTCTTTAGCCTTCCTGGTGATGTCCCTCTCATAATCTCTCTCTGCCTCTCTCCTTTTACTTAGGTAATCATTTCTTGCTCTTTTGTAGGTTTGCCAGGCATTTATGTTTTTTCTCCTCCTATACCTTTTCCAGCATTTGTCTCTCCACTCCTTAGTTCTTTTACACCCATTATCGAACCATTTCTCTCTGGCATGAATTACACCTACTTTGGTGACAGGTATGCAGCAATCTACTATCTTCCCATATTTCTCACAAAAGATGTCATACATTTCTTGTACAGATTTGTTGTAAAATAAGGTTCTCCAGTCAATAACTGCAAAAAGCTCATTCATTTTGATGTAATCCCCTTTCCGATAGTTCCTCCTCATGTCCTCAGTGCCTCTACTCTCAGGAAGAATATCTTCAATGATATACTCCATCAACAACACACAGTGGTCACTCTTTCCAATTGGTGGTTCATACTCAATATTTTCAATATCCAACACATTATCTGTGAACACTAGATCAAGTAGTGATGGCTCATCCCCACCCCTGGCTCTTGTTGGTTCCATTACATGTTGGTGTAGGAAATTCCCTTGTACGCAATCTAGGAATCTTGCCCCAAATGAGTCCTCACCACTGTGTGGGTCAAGATTTATCCAATCTATCTCTTTATGATTAAAGTCTCCCATAATCAAAATCCTACAATTTTTCTCCCGTGCCATGTTAACAACTGAGTTTATGACTTCAATAGTACCTATATGACTTTCCTCATAAATTTCAAGCCTATTTTGGTTCCTTGGTGGGTTGTATACAACAGTTATTATAATGCTCTCTGACCCAGTATTTATGCGAGCAACAAGAAATTCCCTGAACTCACTTTCTATAGCCAAGTTTATTTCTTCAACTTGAATCCTCTCACTTATGAGCAGTGCTATCCCTCCACCAGTCCTCTCACATCTTTCAACCCTTAGTATTCTGAAGCCCTTAGGAAAAACTGTGACACTGTTAATGTCCTCACTCAACTTAGTCTCTGTAATTGCTACTATATCTGCCTTACTGTTGTGAATCCTATCTTTTAATTCTACTGCCTTACCAGCTAATCCATCAACATTTGTGTATAACAATCTTAATGAGGCAC
>JAXCGZ010007752.1:2500-5000 GCA_037179515.1 Halocaridina rubra
ACATACATACATACATACATACATACATACATACATATATATATATATATTATATATATATATATATATATATATATATATATATATATATATATATATATATATATATATATATATATATATATATATATATATATATATATATATATATATATATATATATATATATATATATACAGACATACATACATACATACATACATACATATATATATATATATATATATATATATATATATATATATATATATATATATATATATATATATATATATATATATATTTATATATATATATATATATATATATATATATATATATATATATATATATATATATATATATATTTATATATATATATATATATATATATATATATATATATATATATATATATATATATATATATATATATATATATATATATATATATATATATATATATATATATATATATATATATATATATATATATATATATATATATATATATATATATGTATATATATATATATATATATATATATATATATATATATATATATATATATATATATATATATATATATATATATACTAACAAGCCAGGTGTTAATATATTTAGTAATCTGAATAAAGTTAAATAAAAAGATATATATTCTTCACAGTAACATCTTTGGTACCTATGGTGTATGGTGGAGCCACCATTCATCTAATCATCCTCATTATCAGTAAGACTTTAAAAGATAATTTATAGCATCTTTTTTAAGTTATTCAGAGTGTGCTTTTGGTAAAGGATAGAAAGATTCTCCAATGTTAGGTAAAAGCATGTGCTTGTATATTATTTTGAAATACTGAAGAGTATAAGAGCTACTGAGACTCGAGATCTAATTTTTATCATCATCATGATGGAAAATAATGACTACAATAAGTTACCAAACATGAGCAGTCCTCATGCTTCACAGGCACTTCTCTTTGGAAAACGTCCCTTTTCAATTTTCTCTTGGAATTTAGTTTCCTGGGAAGTAGCTGTTGTTTAGACCAGCCACCACAATCAAAAGGAATATGACCTGACTGTACCCAAAGCATGCTGGAAAATACCTGTCTTTGCAAACAAGGTTTTACAGTACTCAAGGTAATTGTTTCATTGTTGCTGGTACTTCATAAGGATAACAGACATTTGTTATTAATAGTAAAGGATTCTAAAGCTTTATTTATTGTACCATGACTATCTTTAAGATGGTGTCCTATTTCCTTTAGAATGGTTAAATTATTGTCCAAATTCAGAGTAGACATATTTATTACAATTACCCCCGAAAGGGTCCCACAGAAATGGACAAGCTACAAAATACTAAATAATCATACAACGAATTACGAAAGAATGCTTAGAAATGATTAAGTTTTTGTCTATATCTTGAAACATAAACGAACTGTCTTATACTACAAAAATATGCACGTTACGCATTGCAAAGCATCTCCCTGTCCGAGCTTTAAAAATATTATTTTTAATGAATCACAGAGTTTTCATAATTTTACCTTGATAAAATTAATTTGCTCAAGACGTATTATTTTCAAGAAGAAGACATGAATATGATCCTGTTTAATTTTCATATTTCTTAACTTAACAATAGGTTTGTGTAACTAAAATAAATAAGAGTCATAATCTAAAGACTGACATAACAACTGTATCCCCTAATACTAAGAGATATTTCCCAAAGAAAAAGTTAATCCACTGGTACATATTATCCATCAGTACATTTTCAAATATATATATATATATATATATATATATATATATATATATATATATATATATATATATATATATATATATATATATATATATATAAGTATATATATGGTCACCGCCAAAATATAAGGCGCAGGTGAGCACATGATGTCGATCAGTTAAGTGAATGAAGGATACATAAGAAACACAGTTGCTATTCCTATGCTTTACCTTTTCCTCCTTTGTGCATCTCCTCTTATTACTTTGTGGGGTTTCCCTTTCGTTGTATGCATTCCTGAAGTTGTTTATGAACATTGTTTGTTAGTGATTGTAGCAAGTCAAGTGGCAGGTTTGCCCACAAGTGACACACAGCCGACTAAAGCTTAGCGACAGTTAAAGCTTAGCAACAATTGAGGTGTCCATTTCGCTTAATTTTTGTTTCATATATGACCACAAATTTTCTATAGGGTTAAGATCAGGGCTATTGGTAGGCCATTTTTCAAAAAATGGAACCTCACAATCATGCAGCCATCTCTTTACATCATGAGCAGTGTGGCTGGGTGCTCCATCTTGCATGAACAAATCTTCTGCGCATTTTTCAAATGAATTCGGCAGAAAGTCACATAGAAGTTCCAGGTAGTTGTGTTTGTTCATTCAGACACTTTTAGGGAGCACCACCAAGTTTCCAGCTCTATGGTAGGAGAAACACGCCCACACCACGATAGCTGGAGGTTGTTTTAAAGAGGGGAAAACGTACTGTGGCAAGAAGGCATCATTGCCCCGGCGGCGGTA
>JAXCGZ010007752.1:17500-25000 GCA_037179515.1 Halocaridina rubra
ACTAAATAGCACTTATATGGAGATATAAAAATTCGGTGTGAAGCTTAATTAAAAGTTTTTCTCTTTTTTTTTTCTCTTTCTCGTCTTCTTTCTATATTCTGTGAGAGGGAGAACATAAAAATGACGCCATCTCTGTCCCAAACCTCTCCCATCCATGGGTCGGTAGGAGGGGTAGCCATTAGGAGACTTAAACAGAAAATCAAGAATTTAGAGGAAATGGTTATAAGCCTTGATGATAAAATTCGGAATACGGATGGAGAAATGAAAGAGAATGAAACACTCAGAGAGCAAATAAGATCTTTGGAGGAAGCAAATAAAGCACAAGGGCAGGAGAGAAAGGAACTAGAAAAAAGAATAAAGAAGCTGGAAGGGGAAAAGAGTCAACTAGAATCTAGAATTTCTAAACAAGAAGATAAAAACAAACAGCTGAATGACAACCTAAAGGAATTAGATGTTAGTTCACTGCTCTCTTCTGAGAGAGACGAGATTGCTGCTTGGAATGTCCAGATTAAGGAAGACATTGAACAGTTCAGAAAAGAGTTCCAGGAGCTTAATATGGAAAATGATGCCATGAAAACTTCCTTTGCTGATGCACTAAAGGAGAATGTGGCAGTAAAAGAGGCTGTAAAGGTGGTGGCACTGGAAAACATACAAACAGTTGACTATAAAGAGAGTAATCAAAAAAATGAAAGACGTTGTGATGGAAAGGGCAAACCCACTCATCAGACAGGCACTTGATAAGGAGAAGACAGTGGTAATCTCAGGCATAAGCGAGTCCCAGGAGCCAACATGGCAGGGGAGACTTGAAGAAAATAAAGCTAGGGTTGTAGACCTGATAAGAAAGCTTGGAGTAGTATGTGGTCCTGAGGATATTGTAAACATACACCAACTAGGTAAATATTCGAGGGAAGGAAAGCCGAGACCAACAAAAGTAACCTTTGAGAGAGGGGAAACATGTAGGGAAATATTGTTGAGAAAAAAAAGTCTAAAAGACCTTCAAGAATTCAAAGAAGTGTTCATTAGACGATACAGAACACAGGAAGAAATGGGAAAGATCAAAAACTTGTTGCAAGAGGCAAGAAGGTTAAATGATGAAAGAAATGAAGAAGAGAAGAAATATTTTCATTTCAGAGTTCTTCCAGACAAAGGGGAGATAAAGAAGATAATGACAGAAGATCAGGGGATGGGGCCTCATTAAGATTGTTATACACAAATGCTGATAGATTAGCTGGTAAGGCAGTAGAATTAAAAGATAGGATTCACAACAGTAAGGCAGATATAGTAGCAAGTACAGAGACTAAGTTGAGTGAGGACATAAACAGTGTCACAGTTTTTCCTATGGGCTTCAGAATACTAAAGGTTGAAAGATCTGAGAGGACTGGTGGAGGGATAGCACTGCTCATAAGTGAAAGGATTCAAGTCGAAGAAATAAATTTGGCTATAGAAAGTGAGTTCAGGGAATTTCTTGTTGCTCGCATAAATACTTGGTCAGAGAGCATTATAATAACTGTTGTATACAACCCACCAAGGAACCAAAATAGGCTTGAAGTTTATAAGGAAAGTCATATAGGTACTATTGAAGTCATAAACTCAGTTGTTAACATGGCACGGGAAAAAAATTTAGGATTTTGATTATGGGAGACTTTAATCATAAAGAGATAGATTGGATAAATCTTGACCCACACAGTGGTGAGGACTCATTTGGGGCAAGATTCCTAGATTGCATACAAGGGAATTTCCTACACCAACATGTAATGGAACCAACAAGGGCCAGGGGTGGGGATGAGCCATCACTACTTGATCTAGTGTTCACAAATAATGTGTTGGATATTGAAAAAATTGAGTATGAACCACCAATTGTAAAGAGTGACCACTGTGTGTTGTTGATGGAGTATATCATTGAAGATATTCTTCCTGAGAGTAGAGGCACTGAGGACATGAGGAGGAACTATCCGAAAGGAGATTACATCAAAATGAATGAGCTTTTTGCAGTTATTGACTGGAGAACCTTATTTTACAACAAATCTGTACAAGAAATGTATGACATCTTTTGTGAGAAATATGGGAAGATAGTAGATTGCTGCATACCTGTCACCAAAGTAGGTGTAATTCATGCCAGAGAGAAATGGTTCGATAATGGGTGTAATAGAGCTAAGGAGTGGAGAGACAAATGCTGGAAAAGGTATAGGAGGAGAAAAAACATAAATGCCTGGCAAACCTACAAAAGAGCAAGAAATGACTACCTAAGTAAAAGGAGAGAGGCAGAGAGAGACTATGAGAGGGACATCACCAGGAAGGCTAAAGAAAATCCCAAGCTTTTCCACAGCTTTTTCAGAGGAAAACTGAAGGTAAAAGAACAGGTTTTAAGGCTAAAGAGAGCGGATGGAAGCATCACTGAGACGGATGAAGAGATCTGCAAAGAATTGAACAAGGAGTTTCAGTCAGTATTTACAGTAGAAAATACCCCACCCCCTCAGATTGCAGTGATAGAAGCTCAAGGGCCGGTATTAGAGAACATCAACCTTACAGCCACAGAGGTATGCAAAGCGCTGATGGATTTAGATGTTCATAAAGCTACAGGTCCTGATGACATATCCCCTCATGTTCTTAAAAATGCGCAAACACAATATCAGTGGCACTAAGTATCATATTTAAGGAGTCACTGGAGTCGGGGGAGATTCCAAGATGCTGGAAACAAGCAAATGTGATACCTATCTTCAAAAAGGGAAGGAGGGATACGGCTCTGAACTATAGACCAGTTTCCTTGACCAGCATAGTTTGCAAAGTTATGGAGAAACTACTAAGGAAACATATCTCTCTTCACTTGGAATCTTTCAACTTTTTGTCAGTGAGGCAACATGGCTTCAGAGAAGGTAGATCAACAGTAACAAACTTATTAGAATTTTATGATGAGGTAAGCCAAATCTTACAGGAAAGAGAGGGCTGGGCAGATTGCATATTCCTAGACTTCCAGAAAGCGTTTGACACTGTTCCACATGGGAGACTTATTAGGAAGCTGCAATCAATGGCTAGAATAGGTGGAAATGTTTTGGAATGGATAAAAACTTACTTAGAAGGAAGGGAACAGAGGGTTAGAGTAAGACACTCAGTGTCTGAATGGAGAAGAGTTAGTAGTGGAGTTCCACAGGGTTCAGTTTTAGGGCCACTTTTGTTCCTTGTATATGTAAATGACCTACCAGAGTCTGTAAATTCATTCATGAATATGTTTGCAGATGATGCAAAGATTGTGAAAAAAGTAAAAAACGAGAACAATGGTAGAGAACTTCAGGAGGATCTAAATAATCTGCATGAGTGGTCAGAAAAGTGGCTAATGAAATTCAATACTTCAAAATGTAAGGTAATGAGAATGGGTACAAGTGCAAGAAGGCCCAAGCTTGACTACTCGGTGGCTGGAGTACAACTTCAAGAGACAGAAAATGAGAGAGATCTAGGAGTAAATATACTGGCAGATTTGTCTCCAGAAATACATATAAATGGCATAGTAAGGGCAGCATATGCATTCTTATCAAATGTAAGGGTAGCCTTCAGGCACATGGACAAGGAAATGCTCAGAAATATTTATGTAACCTATGTGAGGCCAAAACTCGAATATGCAGCCCCCTTTTGGAATCTGCACTTGAAAAAGCACATAGCTAAGCTTGAAAAAGTTCAAAGACATGCCACGAAACTGGTGGCAGAAATACGCAATCTCAGTTATGATGAGAGGCTGAGGGAATTAGACTTACCATCACTCGAAGATAGAAAAGTGAGGGGGGATATGGTGACAGTCTTTAAATTCCTTCATGGTTATGATAGAGTGGATAGGGATTGGTATTTTGATATGGCAGGCTCTAGAACTAGAGGTCATAGTTTGAAGCTTCATAAGAAAACTTCTTTGCAGGATGTAAGGAAATACTTTTTCAGTGTAAGAGTAGTTGATAATTGGAATTGGCTAAGCGAGGAGGTAGTTAATGCTATCTCAATCCATAGTTTTAGGGACAGGTATGATAAGTATCACTAAGTATAAAATGGAACCGATCAGGAGACGGGAAGATACGAGCTTTGGGCTCTTTCCCGTAAACACAATTAGGTAATAACAATTAGGTAATCACTTATGCTGAGGTATCATCTCTGAAGATGAAAATTATTACCGCGAAGGTAGATGCTTCTCTCTATGCTCTCTCCAAAGGGGTTATTAGAAGAATAGTACTTCTTTGAGATTTGAGCAAATTTTGCTGTCTTCTCTGATGCCATTTCGAGATAACAAATGTGCAAAGATTCCCCTTCCTCGTTTCAAATATATATATATGTGTGTGTGTGTGTGTGTGTGTGTGTGTGTGTGTGTGTGTGTGTGTGTGTGTGTGTGTGTGTGTGTGTGTGTGTGTGTGTGTGTGTGTGTGTGTGTGTGTGTGTGTGTGTGTGTGTGTGTGTGTGTGTGTGATAGAGAGAGAGAGAGAGCAAAAGGCTAGTCTGAGAAAAGTGTAGTACGTAGTGAATGAGAAAGTGTAGGAGGAATGGAAAAAGAATGGGACTGTTTTAAAGAGGAAGTTATGAAGTGTGTAGAGACAATGTGTGGAATCAAATTAACAGGTGGAAGAAAGAGGTAAAGTAGTGATTGGTGGAATGAGTAGGTGAATGCAGTTGTAGATGAAAAGAAGCAGACATTTGAGGTATGGTTTCAGGCAAATGGACGACATAGTACAAAGAAAATTCGAATTCGCAATTGAAATTCGAGTCCAGAATCGCATTAGGGGTATTCCAAATGAGTTGGCTGAATGAAGATTGATGAAGACTATGCCTTGGTTAGAACGAGAGTCCCAAAGGTTTCCTTTTCCATATCTTTATTATTCAGTATTTAAAAAAGAAATTTAGAAGGAAACCATTGGGGTTCTCTTTCTAACCAAGGCATAGTCTTCATCAATCTTCATTCAGCCAAATCACTTGAAATACCCTTCATGTGATTCTGGACTTGAATTTCAATTGTGAATTCGAATTTTGAAGAAGGAGCATTAGGAAGAGAACGAAGGAGAGGAAATAAATGAGAGAGAGAAAGAAAAAAGAGGGTAATGAAGATGAGTGTGTACGTGTGAACAATAATCTGCTATGTTATATCATAAGAATAAATTAAGTCAGCTTTTAAAGTTAGATAGATAGAAAAAAAAGACACCCATGCATCAGGCCACATCAAGCACTTAAAAAAATCCTTTATGCCTTTCAGAATCCTTCAGTGCTCTAACAAGTGCTATGAAGCAACTCCTCTATTGGTTTTGGGGTTTCAAAACGCCTTTCATACCTCACCTAATCCAGTGAAGCAACATTTGGGTGCTTATTTTGTTTTGACTGTCTGTAATATTTTTCTTAACCCTCTGAAGTGATATTTGAGTTTTATTTCTTTTTTAATTCTCAGAAACCAATAATAGCGACAAAAATTCAGGTTACATTCCATACCTGAAATATCTTCCACATTTTTATAATGTATTGCTGAAACAACTTTTGGCTTCTTTTGTTAAACGTCTTTCAAGAACCTTCAATATTTTCACCAATACAAAGAACAATGAATGTGTTCAAGAAGTATTTAATGCTGCTAATGATACAAACTTTTTTTTTGAGGGTGCTCTGTGGTTTTCTCTAAGTTCATAAAACATATAATGTGTTCAAATAAGGATCCATACTTCCAAACAGGAATTGAAGCAACACATTATATGTCTTTGTTACAAGTAATTAAAACTTTCATGAATGAAATAATATACATCAAATGCTCCTCTTGCTGTTCAAATATACTTTAACGGTTTGATCAATGCAGTGTCTCAAAACACTACGATTCCTCTTTGTGATTCATATTGCTTTAATACTTTCACCACTGCAGATATACAAGATGCTGCACAAGTGATAAAGAAACAAAAACAAACAAGAGAAACCGTGATAATCTCTAAGATCTAGAGGATGTGATTATCTTCTACAGAATACCGTCAAGGCAGTATAGTTGCAAAGTTTTGCAGTAAGTTATTGTTTGTTTTTTTATGTTGCTCATATGTTTATTACCATACCTAAAATGTACACACATGGATACGCAATGTAACTTTAGCTAGGACGATTGAAGAATGTGACCTTAATCAGTATTCAAAATACAAGCTTTTAGAAAATCTGTCATATCTGTTGGAGGATCTTATATCGACTCTGTTCTCTTTGAGTGGCTGCTCCAATCATACACCTCAAAACTGCAGAATGCGCGAGACATGCAAGACTACCACACTAAATACAGAGGTCACGATAGCTTCTATATAGTTTCAACATCTACCTTAATGTAATAAATTGTTCTGTATTATAACTCGTTGTTTATATAACCCCCCATCGAAAGGTTTTGTTGACCAACAAGCTATAAGAATATCTTTTGCCGGTGGTGGAGACTCCATTATTATTTCTATAGTAAAGCCTTGCATATAAATACACTGATTAGAATGAATACTCTACTGGGAGGTTTACTAAAGTTAGACTGGTACAGAAACTATTGCTTCCAACTTCAAAATTTTATCCTTTCCTTAAGTCACTAGTGACAAAATAGGATGCAGTCGTTGTTCGAACTGAGGTTTGTAAATATCATTATGTCTGACCAACAGACTTATTACTCATAGCTTGCCCAAACTAGACCCCATAAAAATGTCGAATATCACATCGTGTGCTTTGTTGTTAATCTTTAAAGTAAATGAAAGGCCTCCAGGGTGAAGGAAAGTTAATCTGCGAGTCGAGGGTAAAGTCAACGAAAAGGAGCAGCTTTAATATGAAGAACTAATATAGTAAGAAAGCAAACTCGAAATTAGTCTCTGTTTGCCAAGTTCACTTGTACTGCTGAAGAGAGGTATTACACAAGAAGAAGCAGTGGGGGGGGGGTTCTTATTTATCGTGTAGTGGACTTGTCAACTCAGTGACCTCAATGAATAAAATTTAAATATATTAGAGCTTTATGATGGAACAGTTTCTTACTTAGTATTAACTTATGAAAAAGGCATAGGCAAGAAAACGAGTATAGAGGAAAATAAACAGTGAAGCAATCACTATGAACTGATGATGTTGCTTTTATTACTATGAAAGTAAACACAGCTATAAAATGTTGTGAATTTTTCTACCTTACTGAGGCAGACAAGAATCAAATAAAATCTAAGAAAATTATACAAATTCACATAACATTTTTTTTCTAGTTTATGTTCACATTTTTCTTCTACAAAAGAAGTTGTAGGATGGGTTCTTTTAACCCTACTGACGTCAAAACAGGCGAAAACATTTCATATCTCCGGCACCAAATCATCTTCAGGAGTACTCACTGAGCCTGGTGTGTTGACAGAGGGTCCCACAAGGCGGACGTCACAACATTTTCATCTTAAGGTTGTTTTTGCGAAAAATGAATGATGACTTCCGTGGTGGGAGACCCATACTGATCCACTGAACTAAGGAATACTAATCTAGAATAAATGTCAATAGGAGAGATGTTATACAGGAAACGAT
>JAXCGZ010007752.1:30000-55000 GCA_037179515.1 Halocaridina rubra
ATCTGATATTTCTCTAACTTTTGAGGTACCTCTAATTACCTCGTTTCAGATCTTATCATTTCTTGTCACCACACACATCCTTCTCAACATCCTCATCTCTGCAACATCCATTTTTTTCTCTTGCGTCTTCTTTATTGCCCATGCCTCTGCTCCATACATCATCACAGGTCTCACAACTGTCTTATGCACTTTACACTTCAACTTAATCTCTATTCTCCTGTCGCACAACACCCCCAGACACTTTCTTCCAGTTCTTCCATCCCGCTTGTATTCTGTGGGTTATTTCTGACTCTAGGTCAACATCCTCTGCTAATGTTGATCCCAAATACATGAAGATTTCAACTCATTTCAACACCTCCCCCTGCATATTGATCTCCCCGACCTCATCATCTCTCAACTTCAAGTACTCTGTCTTCTTCCTGCTGATTCTCAGTCCTCTATCCTCCATCACTCTTCTCCACTCCTCAAGCTTCTCCTCCACTATCTCTCGTCTGTTGCTACACAGGACGATGTCATCTGCAAACTGCATACACCATGGTGACTGATCTCTAATACCCTGGGGTACTACACCCATGACCAGATCAAATAGATATGGGCTCAAAGCAGACCCCTGATGCAGCCCAACATTTACTGAGAGGCTTTTCATCAAGCCCACACTGCTCTTAACATTTGCCTATGCCCTCTCATGCATATCTTGGATGATTCTTACATGTTTCTTGGGGACTCCCTTTCTCTAATACACCTCCACACCTCTTGCCGTGGTACTCAATCATATGCCTTTTCCAGATCAATAAAGACCATATGCAGTCCTTTCTGTTTCTCCCTATACTTTTCCATCAATTGTCTACAGACAAATATGGTTTCCACTGTCCCTCTTCCAGGCATGAAACCAAACTGTTCATCCCCAATTGTCGTTTCCTCTCTGAGTCTCCGCTCTATGATCTTCTTCCATATCTTCATAGTATGGTTTAACAACTTTATACATCTATAGTTTCCACACTCCTGAATGTCTCCCTTTCCTTTAAAGAGTGGGATGATTAGGCTTCTTCTCCACTTCTTTGGCATCTTTTCCTGACTAAAGATCTTTTGCATTAAGTCCCACAAGATATCTATGCCTTCCTCTCCAAGACTTTCATACCTCCACTGGCATCTTATCAGGTCCTGCTGCCTTTCCATTTTTCATTTTCCTTATTGCCCGCTCTACCTCTCTTCTAATCGCTGCTGTTGTAGCTGCTTCATTTGGAAGTCCATCCTCAAATATTGCTCTTGGGTTCTCTTCATTCAATAATCCTTCAAAATAAGTTTCCCATTTGCTTTTTATTTCATCCTCTTCTCCTAGAACTACTCCATGGTTATCCTTTATTTATCTTACTTGGGTCAAGTCCTTGGATGCAGTATCTCGGGCCTTGGCAATTAGCAATATTTTCTTCTCTCCTTCTGGTGTTTCCATCTCTTCATAGACTTCATTCAATGTCTCTGCCTTTGCTTTTGCTACTGCTCTCCTTGCCTCCTTCTTTGCATGCTTGTACTCTTCTCTATCCTGCTCCAGGCCTGAAAAATCTGCCTTTTTCTTAGTTTTTTCTTGTTCTTCACCCATTCTTGCACATCCTCATTACACCACCATGACTCTTTATCAGTTGGGGGTTTCCTTCCTGATGACTTTCCAAGTACCTCCTCACCAACCCTCAAAATCACCTTACTATTCTCTGTTCACTATTCTTGTACATCCTCATGCAACCTTATCGCTTCAAACACTCCTCCCCTAAACATGGCTCTCAGCTCCACATCTTTCAATCTCCGCCATTTTATCTTTGGGTTCATCCTCGGCTTCTTACTTTTCCTACATTTCCTGAGCCTGCAATCAATTACTACTATCCTATGATGCACAGCTACACTCTCCCCATTTATTACTTTACAGTTGCTAATCTCCTTCAGATGGTCCCTTCTACACTACAGTAAATCTATCTGGCTCTCCCTCCCACTACTACTGTATGTAATGAATCTATTTTCCTTTTTCTAAAAGAAGGTGTTGACCAATGCCAGATCAAATGCCACTGCAAAGTAAATCACCCTCCCCCCCCTCATTTTTCTCACCCTCCCTCCAGCCCCCATAATCTCTACCTATCCCAGCCCTCCCAATTCCCAAGTGGCCATTTAGATCTCCCCACAAAATTATCCTCTCCCTTGTAGGAATTGTTCTAAGCTCCTGGTCCATCTCCTCCCAAATACATCCTTCTCCTCTGCTGTACAAACAGTTTGTGGGGCATAGGCACATACCACATTGATTACCGTTTCTCCCAGTCCCAGATTTAAACTCATAATTCTGTCTCTCTTTCTATTCACTCCAAGTAAGCTTTCCTTCAGGCACTTGGATATGATTATTCCTACACCATCTTTCCCTTCCTCATTTGCTCCACTATAGAACAATTTGCAGCCCTCACCCAGTTCCCTTGCCTTATTTCCTTTCCACCTGGTCTCCTTCACACACAGCACTCCAAGTCTCCTCCTCTCCATCAGGTCCAGCAATGCTCGCCCTTTCCCAGTCATCATCCCCACGTTAAGAGTTCTCACCCGCACCACCTCATCTGACACTCCCTCGAGCTTGCCTTTTTAACCAAGCCCGCCCATGACTGGGTAGCCCTTGCCGTCTTTCCGGAGGGGTCAGGCGAAACCCCAATGCGTCGCCCATGGGAAACGCCCTAGTATGGTATCTATTCTCGTTATCTCTATTGGCCACATTTAAGTTTTGGCAAAATTTTTATGGCCGAATGCCCTTATTCTTCTTCTTCTTCTTCTTATTATTATTATTATTATTATTATTATTATTTTTATTATTATTATTATTATTATTATTATTATTATTATTATTATTATTATTATTATTATTATTATTATTATTATTATTATTATTATTATTATTATTATTATTATTATTATTATTATTATTATTATTATTATTATTATTATTGCTACAGTTGCAATTGTTGTGGCCACCATTGTTGGATGGTAGAACAGGAGCCTTCCATTTACGTGTCCCCTTTGAAGAGAATTTACATAAAGAAAGTCTTTCTGAGATAGTATATATATAAATATATATATATATATATATATATATATATATATATATATATATATATATATATATATATATATATATATATATATATATATATATATATATATATATATATATATATATATATATATATATATATATATATATATATATATATATATATATATATATATATATATATATATATATATATATATTTACATATAAATATATAAATATATATATATATATATATATATATATATATATATATATATATATATATATATATATATATATATATATATATATATATATATATATATATATATATATATATATATATATATATATATATATATATATATATATATATATATATATATATATATATATATATATATATAAAGATTTTGAAGAAAAGCTAGTTTTAGCAATGTTTTAAGCATCCTCTAGCGTACTTTAATAATTTCTATCATTAGCACTGTTATCTGTATGGCTTAATTTAATTCCCAATTCTCAACTTCACTCTTAGCTTAATTTTCATAATATTTAAATCAGCACTCCATTGACACCTAGATTTTCAAGTAAGATAATATAAAGTATCGGGGGCATAATGTAGAGAATTTATCATAAAAATTCCAAATTGCAAAACTAGAAATTCATTCAACGTACTTTTACTACATACATTTCTCAAAAAATAGATAAACTTTTGAAGAACTTATATTAATATCCATATTATATAGACTTCTAGTAAAATAAACATGCTCAGAAGTATATAAGCAAAAGACAGCGCAAACACTTTTTCTTTCATAAATGTAAGTACACAAGAGCTTTTATCAACAGTAACACTTAATATAAAAGGTAAGAGAACGGGTATTCCAGAAACTGAACTTCCAGGAAGGTAGGCTATGGCTAATATGTATTGCATGATCATTTACTTCTCTTTACTAGGGTTTTACTTTTTAACCACAGTAAGGCTTTTAAGCATAGCGACTCTCTCTCTCTCTCTCTCTCTCTCTCTCTCTCTCTCTCTCTCTCTCTCTCTCTCTCTCTCTCTCTCTCTCTCTCTCTCAGAATTCATATTTTTCATGCGAAGAATGCTCTTGGCTCTCTGATCGCATGAATCCTTCTTTCGGGATATGGTATTGCTTTTGTAGGATTTTCTTGTCATTTGTACCCATTGAATACCTTTATCACGATATGACTACTTTCTCTTACTGATCACACAGAACAATATGGTTATGCCCTATATCAGTGGTTCCCAATCTGTGGTCCGCGGACCCCTGGTGATCCGCAAAGGTAGTACTGGGGATCCGTGAACTGAATTGAAATTTATATATATATATATATATATATATATATATATATATATATATATATATATATATATATATATATATATATATATATATATATATATATATATATATATATATATATATATATATATATATATATATATATATATATATATATATATAAATATATATATATATATATATATATATATGTAAGTGAATAAGCATATTAAATGAAAAAAATAATAATGCAGTTATACCAAGCCAACGTAACGTACCCGTGCTCTCATAATTATGGCAATATTAAGAATAAATGTTTCCTAATTATATAATTTATTTATTTTTCTTTTCTTTCTCTCTTTAGTTTTTTATGCATTTAACACTGTACATGAAAGTGACATGTCGGATGTCAGGCAATCACAGTACGGTAGGACCGAAGCATTTATACGTTTGAGATTACCAACCTGTCATGTGTTGAACACGTAAAGTCGGACCATGGCGTGCGAGCTCAGTCTGAGCTGAAGTTCTGAACACTGATTGCTGCAACTTCGCTCTTCCTTCACCGTCTTCACGTTTTGAACCGACAGCTGCATCCAAACGTTAATGTAACTTGAGCAGCCTGTAGTCAGTGCGTCTGTGTTTTATTCCCGAACCTTAATATTTAGTTGTATTAACTACATCAGTGACTATTTATTGTAAATATCTGATCGTATGATGGATCGGTGGCTAAAAACCGGAAGCATGTTAAAACGAGACAGTAGTGACAAAGAAGGTGAATGTGCGACAAGCTCAAGTGAAAAGACACTGACTCATCAGTCGAAACGCAAACACCGTAAATACTGTGATGAATACATATCCTTTGGATTTATATGTAGAGGCAGTGAAGGTGAACAGAAACCACAATGTGTTCTCTGTTATGAAATATTGTCCAATGACAGTATGAAGCCAGCCAAACTTCGCCGGCATTTTGAAACTAAGCATAAGGAGCATACTAACAAACCTGTTGAATATTTTCAAAGAAGACGGGAAGAACTGCTTTCAAGACAAAATATTATAGAAAAAATAGCAACCGGGGGCGATAATAAGAATGCTGTGTGTGCTTCGTATGATGTTTCTCTTTTAATAGCAAAGAATGGAAAACCACACACAATAACAGAGGAACTAGTTCTGCCTGCTGCCAAAGCAATGGCCTTCAGGATGCATGGAGACAAAGTATCAAAGAGTTTTGATCTCATTTCATTGTCAAGCACCACTGTCAAGAGGCGAATAGAAGACAGGTCTGACAGTGTTAAAAATCAGCTAGTGAAGAGAGTGATTAAAAGTCCGTATTATTCTTTACAATTAGATGAAAGTACAATAGTTTGAATGATTTTATAATAGCTAAGGAAATTGGATGGTCAAAGTGTGTAGGAGTCGGTACTGATGGAGTTCCCGCAATGTCGAGAAAGTACAAAGGACTCAAGGCAAAAATCCAAGCTATAATACCAAATGTCAAGTGGACTCACTGCTGCAAGAAAATGCAAGAAAAATTGAAGACGAATCTAGATGAAGTAGTGAAAGTAGTTAACTTCATAAAAGCTCAGACCTTAAGTTCTCGTATTTTTAGTGTTCTTTGTGAGGAGATGGGTAGCGCTCATGAACAACTGCTCTTGCATTCTCAAGTGCGGTGGCTGTCCCGCGGTAAAGTACTTACCCACATATTTGAGTTGCGTGATGAAATAAGACTATTTCTTCATGATAAATCATTGCATGGGAGCGAATGGTTTAATAACTTTCCATGGCTAGCTATTGTGGCATACATGTCTGACATCTTTACTAATTTGAATGACCTAAATTTGAGCCTACAAGGGAGAGCCGTAACTATTTTTAAAGTTGATGATAAAGTGGAAGCCATGATCAAGAAATTACAATTGTGGTCTGAACGTCTGCATAGTGGTGTGTTTGAATCCTTTTCAACACTTTATGACTTTCTTGAAACTTCTGAAGAAAACATTTCTGAAGAAATAAGAAGCCTTTTTATTCAGCATTTGCAAGGTTTAAAGATCAGTTTTAGGGATTGTTTTCCTCCTCATGATGGTAATAACAAGTGGATTCGGGATCCTTTTCATGTAAATGTAAAAGATGTGATAGAATTGACAGCAAAAGAAGAAAATAGTCTTGTTGAACTTTTATGTGACACTTCACTAAGATCACGTTTCAGCCGTTACAATTTATCAGACTTTTGGTTACTATTGAAAAATGAGTACCCAGAATTGGGAACCAAGGCCCTGAAATATCTAATGCCATTCCCTACTACGTATTTATGCGAGCAGGCTTTCTCACAGCTCATTTGCATAAAATCAAAATGCAGAAATAGGATGAATATGGAACCTGATCTTCGCCTAAAACTGTCTGCCATTGAACCTGAAATTGAAAACATGGTAGCAGCAAAACAGCATCACCCATCTCATTAATGAGATTAAGATAAAGTTTTTTTTTTTCTGCTCTGTTCTGTTCTGTATTTCTTTCTTAATATTTTTTATATATTTTCCCATTTTTTCATTTACATATGTCTTCCTGCAGAAATTAATCTAGTTTTCTGATAAGAGGAGTTTGTTGCTAGTTTATTAAAGCAGCATGTTATGTTGACAGACGTTTCAATATCCTGGGGTCCAGGGAAAAATAATTTAAATAAAAGGGGCCCTTGGTAGTGAAAAGTTTGGGAACTACTGCCCTATATACTCGAGAAAAGCTCTTTTCCTCCTTAAATCCATGGACTACCTCCTCTAGAAACTATATTTGTCATTGGAAGAATCCCTATTCAACTTTAATGAGCCCCATCTTAATTCATCTTCTTCTCTTCTGTGAACCCATAGATCACTTTTTGCAAAAGATGGTTCTCTTTCAACAAAAAAATAAAATAAAAATAAAAAGTCTCTTTTTAATATCTCTGAGACCCTCCATTAGACTAGATAACAATTCCCTTTGATCAAACTGCTACCCATAGTACACCAATTCCAGGATCTCGAGAACAATGGCAATGAAAATAAATAGTGCCCTCCTTCAAATAAACAAAACCCTGCCCTTCTTTTAAAAGTAAAATAAGGTCACTCATGAGTGCAAAAATATTTTTACCCATCGCTGTAGCATTAATGGTTTCATGTTTCATCCACCATGCAACTTAATTGCATTTAGAAGCAAAACGTATCACTTTCTGATGCTTGAGAACTTCTTATAGACCTGAATAAATAATTAAAAAAAAATTCAGCCACTACACATTCAAAGGGGACAAAGACCCAATTTCTTGAACAGTGTGTATGGGTAGGATGCCTCCATGGGGGGATTCTAGCCATTCACAGAACCGCGTTAGACGCGTTTATGAATCCATTTGTGTGAGTCTAGCTAACTAACTATATGGTATCCTAGGATTACACTGTTTAATAAATTTAGCTAAAGGCTCACTCTTCAATTACACCTGACCATGAAGCGCAATATGCAGCTCAAGATATTCAAAGAAAAAATTTATGGAAAAGAGACGGAGAAGGTGAAGCCAAAGAAGGTTAAGAACACTATGCAGCTCAAGATATGAAAAGAACAAATTTAATGGAAAGTGAAGAAGACAATAAAACAAAGAACAAACAAGGAAATGAAACCAAGGAAGATTAAAGACAAGAAATATGTAACAATATAACAAAACCCACAAAAGAGCAATAGCAAAAGGAGGGGAAAGAATAACAAGAAGTAATAAAAATAAAAAGTAACGATAATTATTCGATATTGAACATTTTCGGCAGTCTTCACCAATGCAATAGTATATTCTTTAAATACTATTCTCCCTCCAGAAGAATACTAACTTTTTTTTAAAGCTGTTTTGAGCAAAATTTTAGAAAATTTGAGATGATGTACGCAAAATTGAGCACAATTGATATGAAACCTCAAGTATAAAGAAGTAATATTGTGTCTAAGCCTCTTTACCAGAGCAGAAAAGATCCAAGAAATTTAATAAAATCCAAAATATATTTGAAGAAGGTTATTAACTATTCCTGGAGACTTTCTTTACTTTATGATATAGCTGAAAGACTATTGGAGTGGTAAAAAAAAAATGTATGGGACTGAAGACGAAAGTCCAGAAAATGGTACTAAAAATGTGAGTGCACGTACCTTTATACTTGGGCAGTGTATTAGCAAACGGGAAAAGGTAGAGTGTAGCCCATACAAAAAAATAAATTCCAAGTGAAAATGGCATTTGCAAGTGAGTGGATTTTAGAGTTGACAATACATATATAGCTATTTAGATGAAAATATTGCTATAAGCTAATGTATACAATTGAAGACTGCATATTAGAAATATTTTTAAGTGAACATAGCAATGAAGAACGAGTATATATAGGGGTGGCCAAGGAATTGAACTATATATGTTGAAAATAGCAATATAAAACTGATGATAATAGGTACATACTAAGGACCAGAAATATTTTTGGGTAAAAATACAAACAATGAAAAACTACTAATTTGAGATGATAAATGGTCTGAGGAAGCTATCTAGATGAAGATACATTTTAGAGAATAGGACTACTGAAGATACATCTCTGAATAGACATAAGGATAATTTAATAAAGTATTAATTATTCAGACTTTACTAATAGCAAGTTTTATAATCGTGGTGCCTAGTACTATATTGAGCTAGGTGTTGAAGCAATAAAATACCAAAGAACAAATTTAAAGCTTCACAACTTTAAAACTTCGATATTTAAGTACCCTAAGGTATAGTCAAACAGAATTACGAACCTTTTGCAGGCTGTTTTTAACAAGTTCTAACTCCGAACGAATTAGAGGCTTGGTTTACTTACATGCTGATGTCTATAGGTATTCATCGGCCATTCAGGAGCATAGTAAGATCCTCATTTACAACAGCGTGAGGGTAAGGAATTAAATAACAGAATACTATTCACTCCCCTCACTTTCAGGAAACTGTGACTGTGTGAATGGGTTTTAGTGTGTGTGTGTGTGTGTGTGTGTGTGTGTGTGTGTGTGTGTGTGTGTGTGTGGTGTGTGTGTGTGTGTGTGTGTGTGTGTGTGTGTGTGTGTGAGAGAGAGAGAGAGAGAGTATGTGTGTGTTTTTATTTCAAGGCACTTAGACTTAAATGGAAAAACGGTAGGGATACTTCTCATATTCGTAACTTTGACCCAAAAATATTCCACTTAACGTTTCTGAGCCAGAAATGCCTCCAGAATAGAACTAACGACTGGTTCTCACATCTCAATATTCGTATCTTCTAAAGTTGTGTGTACTCTCTCTCTCTCTCTCTCTCTCTCTCTCTCTCTCTCTCTCTCTCCTCTCTCTCTCTCTCTCTCTCTCTCTCTCTCTCTCTTTCCTTTTTTCCATCTCTCTCTTTCCCTTTCTATCTCTTTTTCTCTCTCATTAACACAAATATACTTATTCAATTTCATTCAATTTAAAATGAAAATAACTAGTTTATTCATATATTCGGTTCTATTATTACTGGGAGTGCGCGAGAACAATATCCATTGAATGGCTTTATCAGCGAGTTACACTTGAAGGACTCGCTTAATTAGGCCATGTCACTCCAGAAGACCTTCAACTCTGACAGGATATAATGAGGCAACAGTTAATTCTCTGAAAGATTATTCAAAGATTATTCCAGAAATGAATAATTTGCTGCATTATCTAGGCTGATAATTAATTTTTAATATTTGTTTCGATACATCCAATAAAAAGGAGAGCAGGGGATATTATATGTTAACGATGATGATAATGATATCAACAACGATTGCAAGTGATAATGATGATTATTATAATAATGATTATGATGACGTTGATAAACATACAGACTGATGATGACAAAGCATAAGCTGAAAACTTTTATGTGGGCTATGATGAAATAGTTATGATGATAAGTATGACAATGCTAACCTCAATGATGATGAAGATTATGTTGGTGATGATAATAATTGTGATGATAATGATGATATACAATGACGGGCATGTAAAATTATAAGGTAGACGATGATAAAAAAAAATAAATGAGAACATTTAAAAAAAAATGCTAAAATCTTTATATCTAAAAAGCAAAAGACGAGAAAATTCTAAGATAATAATGATAATGATGATGAAGATAATTTCATAAGAATTATGAGGAAGATGATGATCATTAGATAATGTGAAGTTGAAGTAGTTATGAAGCTAAGAGCATAAAAAAAGAAATGGATTCTTGTCACTGTATGCAAGAAAAAATCCAAAGTTGAAAAGTCACTATGATGATAATGATGATAATAATGATGATGAAGATGAGGATTATTATAATAGGAATTATTAAGTTAATAATTTGACATTTTTAAGTTTCAAAAATACTAAAATAGATTAATCTAATTAGGAAAAAATATAATTCATAAATGTAAAAAGAAAAACATGAAAAATTATCGCAAAATATTACAGATATATAACTATGAATAAGATGATAACTTACAGGAAACTGTGGCTTTAAAGTTTAATATAAATCAGTATTTTGTATAATTTGCAATAAGAGGCAAGTTGAATGAAAACACAACGAGGAAAAATAAAAATAAAAAAAATTTCTGGAATATAATTTCATACGTATCTTCAATTTGACCAAAAAGAAAACCTCTCATGTACACGGTGAAAGTCATATGATGATGATGATGGAGGCTAGAATTCGAAATTTCAAAAGTAAGAAAAAGAAGATATATATGGAGGAGACTAAAGGAGAATTTTTTTTTTTCAAAACAGTTCTGAGGCCTGATAGATAATGTCAAGCTGTCTCTTGATAATATAAAGAAAAATAGAATCAAGTAATGAGATATTGTTAAAAGTGTGAGAGAGAGAGAGAGAGAGAGAGAGAGAGAGAGAGAGAGAGAGAGAGAGAGAGAGAGAGAGAGAGAGAGAGAGAGAGAGAGAGAGAGAGAGAGAGATATATATATATAAATATATATATATATATATATATATATATATATATATATATATATATATATATATATATATATATATATATATATATATATATATATATATATATATATATATATATATATATATATATATATATATATGCCTTTTGTGGATTCTGGACAACTGATCATGAACCATCTTTCATACATACATACACAATCAGAGGCTATATATATATATATATATATATATATATATATATATATATATATATATATATATATATATATATATATATATATATATATATATATATATATATATATATATATATATATATATATATATATATATATATATATATATATATGAATCATTCTTTACCCCGACCGTGACTCGAACCTAGGACTTAGGATTACTAAGTCAAGGCGCTACCACTACACCACAGAAGGTTAGAAGGAATCCAACCTTATAGCTTATATCTGCTAAAAGCTATAAGGTTGGATTCCTTTTAACCTTCTGTGGTGTAGTGGTAGCGCCTTGAATTAGTAATCATAAGGCCTAGGTTCGAGTCCCGGTCGGGGTAAAGAATAATTCATGTTTTCACATATGTAATGTGCTTATTTGGTAATATATATATATATATATATATATATATATATATATATATATATATATATATATATATATATATATATATATATATATATATATATATATATATATATATATATATATATATATATATATGTGTGTGTCTGTGTGTGTGTGTGTGTGTGTGTGTGTGTGTGTGTGTGTAATTACTTAATTGTAATTACCTAATTGTGCTTACGGGAAAGAGCCCAAAGCTCGTATCTTCCCTTCTCCTGATCGGTTCCGTTTTATACTTAGTGATACTTATCATACTTTTCCTTAAAACTATGGATTGAGATAGCATTAACTACCTCCTCGCTTAGCCAATTCCAATTATCAACAACTCTTACACTGAAAAAGTATTTCCTTACATCCTGCAAAGAAGTTTTCTTCCGAAGTTTCAAACTATGACCTCTAGTTCTAGAGCCTGCCATATCAAAATATCGATCCCTATCCACTCTATCATAACCATGAAGGAATTTAAAGACTGTCACCATATCCCCCCTCACTCTTTTAGCTTTGAGTGATGGTAAGTCTAATTCCCTCAGCCTTTCATCATAACTGAGATTGTGTATTACTGGCACCAGTTTCGTGGCATGTCTTTGAACTTTTTCAAGCTTAGCTATGTGCTTTTTCAAGTGAGGATTCCAAAAGGGGCTGCATATTCGAGTTTTGGCCTCACATAGGTTACATAAATACTTCTGAACATTTCCTTGTCCATGTGCCTGAAGGCTACCCTTACATTTGATAAGAAGGCATATGCTGCCATTATTATGCCATTTGTAAATATTTCTGGAGACAAATCTGCCAGTATGTTTACTCCTAGATCTCTCTCATTTTCTGTCTCTTGAAGTTGTACTCCAGCCACCGAGTAGTCAAGCTTGGGCCTTCTTGCACTTGTACCCATTCTCATTACCTTACATTTTGAAGTATTGAATTTCATTAGCCACTTTTCTGACCACTCATGCAGACTATTTAGATCTTCCTGAAGTGCTCTACCATTGTTCTCGTTTTTTTTACTTTCTTCACAATCTTTGCATCATCTGCAAACATAATCATGAATGAATTTACAGACTCTGGTAGGTCATTTACATATACAAGGAACAAAAGTGACCCTAAAACTGAACCCAGTGGAACTCCACTACTAAATCTTCTCCATTCAGACACTGAATGTCTTACTCTAACCCTCTGTTCCCTTCCTTCTAAGTAAGTTTTTATCCATTCCAAGACACTTCCACCTATTCTAGCCATTGCTTGCAGCTTCCTAATAAGTCTCCCATGAGGAACAGTATCAAACGCTTTCTGCAAGTCTAGGAATATGCAATCTGCCAAGCCCTCTCTTTCCTGTAAGGTTCGGCTTACCTAATCATAAAATTCTAATAAGTTTGTTAATGTTGATCTACCTTCTCTGAAACCATGTTGCCTCACTAACAAAATGTTGAAGGATTCCAAGTGAAGAGAGATATGTATCCTTAGTAGTTGCTCCATAACTTTGCAAACTATGCTGGTCAAGGAAACTGGTCTATAGTTCAGAGCCGTATCCCTCCTTCCCTTTTTGATGATAGGTATCATATTTGCTTGTTTCCAGCATCTTGAAATCTCCCCTGACTCCAGTGACTTTTTAAATATGATACCCAGTGCCACTGATATGAGTTTGCACATTTTTTAAGTACATGAGGGGATATATCATCAGGACCTGTAGCTTTATGAACATCTAAATTCATCAGCGCTTTGCACACCTCTGTGGCTGCAAAGTTGATGTTCTCTTATGCCGGCCCTTGAGCTTCTATCTCTGCAATCAGAGGGGGTGGGGTATTTTCTACTGTAAATTCTGACTGAAACTCCTTGTTCAATTCTTTGCAGATCTCTTCATCCGTCTCGGTGATGCTTCCATCCGCTCTCTTTAGCCTTAAAACCTGTTCTTTTACCTTCAGTTTTCCTCTGATAAAACTGTGGAAGAGCTTGGGATTTTCTTTAGCCTTCCTGGTGATGTCCCTCTCATAGTCTCTCTCTGCCTCTCTCCTTTTACTTAGGTAAGCATTTCTTGCTCTTTTGTAGGTTTGCCATGCATTTATGTTTTTTATCCTCCTATACCTTTTCCAGCATTTGTCTCTCCACTCCTTAGCTCTTTTACAATCATTATCGAACCATATCTCTCTGGCATGAATTGCACCTACTTTGGTGAAAGGTATGCAGCAATCTACTATCTTCCCATATTTCTCACAAAAGATGTCAAACATTTCTTGTACTGCTTTGTTGTAAAATAAGGTTCTCCAGTCAATGACTGCAAAAAGCTCATTCATTTTGATGTAATCTCCTTTTGGATAGTTCCTCCTCATGTCCTCAGTGCCTCTACTCTCAGGCAGAATATCTTCAATGATATACTCCATCAACAACACACAGTGGTCACTCTTTCCAATTGGTGGTTCATGCTCAATTTTTTCAATATCCAACACATTATCTGTGAATACTAGATCAAGTAGTGATGGCTCATCCCCATCCCTGGCCCTTGTTGGTTCCATTACATGTTGGTGTAGGAAATTCCCTTGTATGCAATCTAGGAATCTTGCCCCGAATGAGTCCTCACCACTGTGTGGGTCAAGATTTATCTAGTCTATCTCTTTATGATTAAAATCTCTCATAATCAAAATCCTACATTTTCTCTCCCGTACCATGTTAACAACTGTGTGTATAACTTCGATAGTACCTATATGACTTTCCTCATAAACTTCTAGCCTATTCTGGTTCCTTGGTGGGTTATATACAACAGTTATTATAATGCTCTCTGACCCAGTATTTATGCGAGCAACAACAAATTCCTTGAACTCACTTTCTTTAGCCAAGCTTATTTCTTCAACTTGAATCCTTTCACTTATGAGCAGTGCTATCCCTCCACCAGTCCTCTAAGATCTTTCAACCCTTTATATTCTGAAGCCCTTAGGTAAAACTGTGACACTGTTTATGTCCTCACTCAACTTAGTCTTTGTAATTGCTACTATATCTGCCTTACTGTTGTGAATCCTATCTTTTAATTCTACTGCCTTACCAGCTAATCCATCAGCATATGTGTATAACAATCTTAATGAGACCCCATCCCCTGATCTTCTGTCATTATCTTTTTTATCTCCCCTTTGTCTGGAAGAACTCTGAAATGAAAATTTTTCTTCTTTTCTTCATTTTTTTCCTCATTTAACCATCTTGCCTCTTCCAACAAGTTTTTGATCTTTCCCATCTCTTCCTGTGTTCTGTATCGTCTAATGAACACTTCTTTGAATTTTTGAAGGTCTTTTAGACTTTTTTTTCTCAACAATATTTCCCTACATGATTCCCCTCTCTCAAAGGTTACTTTTGTTGGTCTCGGCTTTCCTTCCCTCGAATATTTGTCTAGTTGGTGTATGCTTACAATATCCTCAGGACCACAAACTACTCCAAGCTTTCTTATCAGGTCTACAACCCTAGCTTTATATTCCTCAAGTCTCCCCTGCCATGGTGGGTCCTGGGATTCGCTTATGCCTGAGATTACCACTGTCTTCTCTGTATCAAGTGCCTGTTTGATCATTGGGTTTGCCCTCTCCATCACAACGTCTTTCATTTTTATGATTACTGTCTCTTTATAGTCAACTGTTTGTATGTTTTCCAGTGCCACCACCTTTACAGCCTCTTTTACTGCCACATTCCCCTTTAGTGCATCAGCAAAGGAAGTTTTTATGGCATCATTTTCCATATTCAGCTCCTGGAACTCTTTTCTAAACTGTTCAATGTTTTCCTTAATCTGGACATTCCAAGCAGCAATCTCGTCTCTCTCTCAGAAGAGAGCAGTGAACTAACACCTAATTTGTTTTAGGTTGTCATTCAGCTGTTTGTTTTTTATCTTCTTGTTTAGAAATTCTGGTTTCTAGTTCACTCTTTTCCCCTTCCAGCCTCTTTGTTCGTTTTTCTAGTTCCTTTCTCTCCTGCCCTTGTGCTTTATTTACTTCCTCCAAACATCTTATTTCCTGTCTGAGAGTTTCATTCTCTTTCATTTCTCTATCCATATTCCGAATTTTATCATCAAGGCTTATAACCATTGCCTCTAAATCCTTGATTTTCTGTGTTAGTCTCCTAATAGCTACCCCTCCTCCCGACCCATGGGTGGGAGAGGCCTGGGACAGAGATGGCCTAATTTTTATGTTTTCCCTCTCACAGAATATAGCAAGAAGAAGAGAAAGAGAAAAAAAAGCGAGAAAAACTTTTATTTAAGCTTCACACAGAATTTTTATATATCCATATAAGTGCTATTTAGTGACTCGATTTAACTCTTTTCTGGTAACACACATCTTAACTTAAAAATTTGACTATGGTAATTTGAGGATAAAAAGAAAAAAGAAAAAATGCAACAAAAACAAATGTCAATCCTGAAGGAAAATTCGAATTTGTGTCTGAGGAGACACCCACCTATTTTTGCTGTATATTCTTCTTAACTGATAAACTCACTTGCTAACCAAGATATGTTATCACAGGATCAGACTTTACATTTAAGTCAATATATATTCAAAAATAAATAGTAAAAGAGAAATGTATGTGTGTGCGTGTGTATGTGTGTGTGTGTGTGTGTGTGTGTGTGTATGTGTGTGTGTGTGTGTGTGTGTGTGTGTAAATGGCTACGGAAGTAAATTGTAAGAAATTTTTGGATCTTTAACGTTTTCAAGATAAGTAATAAACTTGAAAGCGCTAAGCATCCAAAAATTTCTTTCAATTTCCTTCCGTAGCCATTTATATATTCAGAATATTCACATGCTTCCCGTGAAATATATATATATATATATATATATATATATATATATATATATATATATATATATATATAATATATATATATATATATATATATATATATATATATATATATATATATATATATATATATATATATATATATATATATATATATATATATATATATATATATATATATATATATACATATATATATATTTATATCTATCTATCTATCTACCTTGGCTGTTTCCCCCTTATATATATATATATATATATATATATATATATAATATATATATATATATATATATATATATATATATATATATATATATATATATATATATATATATATATACATGCATGTATGTATGTGTGCGTGTGTGTTTGTGGAACGTGCTGCGGCTGTATGGAGGAAGTGGAAGTTTGATGAATGAAGTGAAAAGTTTGTACATGAATAGTGGAGCATTTGTGAGAGTCAGGAATGGTATGAGTGATTGGTTTCAGGTGAATATTGGGTTAAATTAGGGTTGTGTAATGTTGCCGTGGTTGTTTAATGTATATATGGATGGAGTGGCGAGGAAAATATATTAATGAGTATTAGACAGAGGCTTGGAGTTAGTGGGTGAGTAATTTTAGGTTGTGGAATTTGAATCATTTGCGACTCGCAGTTGACACAGTACTGGTGGTTGATACTGAAAATGACTGAACTGTTTGGTGACTAAGGCTGATACGGTGTGTGAAAGAAAGAAACTAATAATGAATATTGGTAAAATGAAATTCATGAGATGCACGAGGAGTGTTATGGATGACAGATTGAATTTAGGAATGAAAGGGGATGTGCTTGAAAATGTTGAAGTTTTAAGTATCTGGAGTAGCACGTATCATGGTTTCAGAGGTAAATCATAGAGTGAATGAAGCTAGTAAGTGTCTAGGTGGGTCGGAAAGTGTGATGAGAAATAGATATTTGGGAATTAATGCAAAGAGAAGGATATATGAAGGTGTGATTATGCCGACAGCATTGTATGGAGTAGAGACTTGGAATGCAAGAGAGGATGAAAAAAAGTTGTTTGCATTGGATTTGAGGTGTTTGAGACGTATGACTGGTGTATCTAGCATAGAAAGAGTGAGAAATGAGATCAGGTAGAGAACGGATACTGAAAGAATGATGTCTAATAGGTGAGATAAAAGAGAATTGAGTTGGTTTGGACACTTGGCAAGGATGAATGATGAATAAATAGCGAAGATAGTGTGGAGTGCAGAAGTGGTTAGAGTAAGACCAAGAGGAATACCTAGAATGAGATGGAGGGATGACATGAAAAGGGCATTGGATGCACGTGGAATGTTAGTGGAGCAGGTAAGAAAGCGTGCAAGAGATATGAATGAGTGGAGGAAGATTGCGTATAGGTGACAGTGACCAATGGGATTTATCACACTTGCTATCTCAGCGAACTGTGATGGACGGGTGTGAGGGGAGTTACCATGTGATGAAGGGGTGGGGTTAGGCCAGCTGCGGCTGTCGGCTCTCACTTTAAAATAGTCTTTTCCGCCTTTCTTGTGGGCAAACCCAGCAATGTGGTAGGGGGGAGTGGAAATGTGGTAATTCTTTATTCCCAAGGAACTTAGAGAAATAACTGAGGTATACGTAGATCGTGGTGAGTGCGTGTTTTTTTACTCTGCCACCCCCTTATAAAGAGCATTGGGGCCGTAATTCTACAACGACTTTAATTTTCAATATTTTTTCATAATCAAAAAAGGAAATCTGTGAGTAATAATAATCACTCCCAATTTTAAGAGTGCAAAAACGGAGGATAATTTAGGCAATAATAGTTTAAGTTAGGTGAGAGATTGCAGGTGAAGAAAAGGAACTATAAACAAAGGGAGAGGAAACCAGAGAAGGAAAGTATAAATTGAAGAAAAATTTATAAACATAAAAAGGGAATGAAAAAAATACAAGAACTGCTAAGTAAAATGAAATATAATAAAACTATCGGCGACATTTGTGATGAAGGAAGAGAGATAAAATTAGAAGTCGTATGACATAAAAGGTGAAGAGAAATAAGAGCCGAGGAATTAAAAAGACAATAAAAGATAAAAGAGGAGGAAAAGGAGATTAATAGAAAAGAAGAAACAGGGTCAAGGGGAAGCTATGTCAAAGTGGTAGAAATAAAGCAGAGACTAAAAAGAAGAGGAGAAAACCTAGGGGAGGGCAAAGTCATAATTAAACTGAAATAAAAATGATAATAACTGAGGAAGAAACGAGGGAGAGAAAAAATCATAATGAGAATAAAGTCGAGAAATACAGGGAAGTGAAGAGGGGGGGGGGGAAGCTAAAAGTAAAAGAAAAAAAAGAAGAAAGTAAATGGGTGAGTAGAAACAAATAACGATAGTAAGCAAGCTTAAGCAAGGATGGAGGATGAATTAAGGAGAAGGAGAATGGATATTAAGCAGAAGGAAAAGCTACGAGGAGGGAAAAAGAGAGGGGAAATGGGTAATAAAAAGGAATGAAGGCATAGTTATGAATATACAAGCATTTTATTTAAGCTTAATAAGGTTAAGAACAAGAATAAAGCAAGAGAGAGAGAGAGAGAGAGAGAGAGAGAGAGAGAGAGAGGAGAGAGAGAGGAGAGAGAGAGAGAGAGAGAGAGAGAGAGAGAGAGAGAGAGGAGAGAGAGAGAGAGAGAGAGAGAGATATGTCATTTCTTCACAGGAGCTTGTTGAGTATTCACAATGTAATGCATGTTGTTCTTCATTTCAAAATGTCAGTATCTAACTTTAAAAACCAAACATCGCAATCACTTCAACTGTAGTTCAGGAGGAGCCAAGTAATAATTTGCAAGATGGTTGCGACAGAATATCGTCGCGAGAACCTCTTGAGGATGAATAAAAGAAAATATTGTAGTACTCTAGCCCACCGTGTGGCGTTAAGAAGGACATCCAGTCTTAAATCTCCCAGCTTCAATCAGTCTTTTTCCATCCCTATGTAAATGGGAAGGAATTGCGGCACACAATGTTCCTATATTTTATATAAATTTAGCCTTTGTCAGCCAAGGAAGGTCAGCTTACATTCCAATAAATGCGACAGGTCAATGCTAGAATAACACCTTAATTAGTTTGGGCCTCCATGAAAGCATATATTACTGTCATGAGGCTTTCGTGTAAAATAAAGCTGAGAGCAGGGTGGGAATAAACGCTAAGGTGCTTTCAGGTACGTGTGGGATAGCCAAAAAGATATTCCAAATATGCTTTTCGAGTTGGTAGTTTTATTTGGAGTGCATAATTATGTGGATCTTATATACTTAAGATATTAAATATCTTGCAGTTATTATCATAGTCAAAATAATAATAAGAGTATTGCACCATCAAAATACTTTATGGAACACTTCATCAATAAAGAAAAAAATATATGGTTGAATATTAGTATTTAATGCTGATATGCCATAGTCTGCTCTCGCAAGTCCTTCTGTAGCAAAGAGGATTGTTTAGCTTATTTTTTCCTCAGTTTTTCCTATGATATCTATTTCACATAAATAAACAGAGAGAAATATAGATGTTGAGATAGAATAGCAAAGAGTGTTTGCTTTGTTGTATATGTATAATCCCTTCTACAGTATTTGTAAATAAATGCTCAGCTCTGAAAAATTATTAATCTGGAAATATTCATTCATTCTCTCTCTCTCTCTCTCTCTCTCTCTCTCTCTCTCTCTCTCTCTCTCTCTCTCTCTCTCTCTCTCTCTCTCTCTCTCTCTCTCTCTCTCTCTCTCTCTCTCTCTCTCTCTCTCTCTCTCTCTCTCTGAAATTTTGTCGTTTACATGAACTCTGAAATAAAAATGAGATTTATAGGGGTCACGGAAACGGGGAGGGGAGGAGAGACTCCAGCCTTAATTGTTTCTACCTGTGTTTACAGCTCTGAGAGCAAAAGTCATTTCATATGTAATTACGGTGGAATGGAATTTATTAATTTTGCAGACATGTTTTTATTGGTATATGCGAATGTTTTCAGGAAAAAAATCATGTTTCTCTACCATGTGATTCTCTTAGTGATCTGCCTCCGCCCGTGTTTGTTGTGCTCAAATACTGTGCTCATCTGCTCACCTAGATCGATGGTAGGTTAAATGTACCCTGTTAGGCACAAGACTGAACAACTTTTCTCCACTTCTGCCTATCCTGGCGCAGAAGATTCCCTTCCTCCGTCTTAATGCCAATCCCCTCCATGACCTAAGTAGCACCGTGACTCCAGTGCCGCCTTGGTCTCCCTTGAAGTCTTTTTCCGGTGGTTGCCACTCCAGAGTTTGTCTTGTTCTCTCAAGCACCTAATGTACAAGCCCATACCATCTAAGCCAATTCTTCCCAATAGTGAGATTTAAGGACGCCACTCATATCGCCTATCTGATATCTGTATATCGCTTCCTATGTCCCTTCATAATATCATGAATTAGTCTCAATATCTTCATATCAGCAACCTGTACTTTACTTTTCAGCTCTTCCGTCTTTATCCACGTTTCACGTCCAAATAACAGAACAGATTTCAATAATATGGAGCACTGGAAGTCTGCCTAATTAGTCCTCCATATTTTTAAAAGAATAAACAGACATTAAGCTTTCACACATATACAGCGTGGTTTACGTAGTGATTTATCATCAATCATGTGTTGTAAACTTGAGAACACTTTAGTAAATTTGCATGATGAGAAATCTCACCCACATAGTAATGACCAACGGATGTAAGTCACTTTCTTGCAATTTTCTAATACGAGTTTAATGAAAAATGCACCACTTATAAATATAGAATGGAGTTTAAGTCCATAGATTGCCCTGCCATGTCATAGACAAATAGGAAATAAGGACAGATTTTAGAGGATTATTTTTAAAACACTGACAATTTCTTCTACATTTTGTACTATAACGAGATGCATGCCAGAAATTAAAGTTACAAAAGAATGTTAAAAGTGAGAAAGTTACTTTTGAGTCACACATAAACAAGTAGAGAAGGTTACTGAAGAGATAAACCTCTTTTTGTCCTTTATTCGATGATAAAATTTGTAATTTTAGGGCCATTAATTTTGGATATGTATATTTAGTAAAAGATACGAAGCACCTTTTGTTTGTGCGCAAAAATGTCAGTCTAAAAAATGGACAAATCAAGAAAACAATGGGAAACTAATATTAATAAATAGTTTATATAATAAAATCAGCAGGGCAAAGAAAATACATACATTAAATGTAACAAAATATCATATTCATAACGCAGCCAACTTATAGCGATTTTTTTTTATAGATTCTCCACCCAAGGAGGGGTGGAATGGGTCATTGGGGACACGTAGGGCGGGCGTTAGCAGGCACAAACACCAACCCCCAGTTGTGGTGCCCAGCCACAGCAGTAACCTCGACAGTAACAGGCTTAAAGCTTAAAATGTCACCTGCAAAAAGGCGCTCCAAAAATCATTTGATGAGAAAACACCAAACCTCCATCACACGTAAAATGTTGGCGGAAATACGAAGATACTGAATGCAGAGAAGCATCTTTAGCTTCTGCAGATTCTGGAAGCTCTCTACATACAAAAATTAGTCCCTTCAATGAATGTGCAGATCCAAGCTTGTATTACTCTGCCAACTCTGAAAGTAAAAGAACAGAGGACACAGATAAGGATACTTGTATTACGTCCTTAAACAACTCTAGAGATTTTGCAGACAACGAATCTTTCAAGTAAATATAAAATAAAGGTGGATATTAGATATCATATATAACCTTAGTCCAATACCAACTAGTTAATCATTTGATCATGTAGAAATCTATATAAAACGTTAATCTTCACAGTAACGAAGAAGTGATTATAAGAGCTTTAGACAAATTATACAAGAAGATTGCAAATGCAAAAACAGCGGTCATATTCAACACCATATATATATATATATATATATATATATATATATATATATATATATATATATATATATATATATATATATATATATATATATATATATATATATATATATATATATATATATATATATATATATATATATATATATATATATATATATATATATATATATATATATATATATATATATATATATATATATATATCTATATATATATATATATATATATATATATATATATATATATATATATATATATATATATATATATATATATATATATATATATATATATATATATATATATATATATATATATATATAATATATATATATATATATATATATATATATATATATATATATATATATATATATATATATATATATATATATATATATATATATATATATATATATATATATATATATATATATATATATATATATGCACAAACTGTTAACGTATGATTAGTGGGTTGGCCATGGCACCAGCCGCCCATTGAAAGACTACGACTGAAGGTAATAGGATGCAACTAGGAATGGTTGAGACAGTTCCAGATTGAATCTTCCTTCAAGACGGTTGTTTCCTCATGCCTACATCTACACTGAATATTCTGGTGTATTCATTACACATCTCTTGCTATTCCATTACATTTGACAAGTTACAACATTCCGCACATCTGTCTCTTTTACTTTTTTTTCCTCCCATATGTTATTATATATGGAAGGTTCACAACTAATGGCCCCCAGTACCCGGCATAGTGGGGTGCGAAGAATCTCCGGGGATCGTGTTGACTCCACCATTGGCTTGAGGGCAGACACGTCTGGTGGTAGTAATGGTTCTGCTCTTAGCCTTGCACCTCCCAATAGATCTGCTTCTTTCACTCTTCACTATTCTAACATTCGTGGGCTGAACTCTAATCTTTCGTCTGAGGAACAGCACTTGGACACTATCCTCCCTAACCTCCTCCTCCTATCTGAAACCTAGCTGTCTATACATGCTTCCACTGACCCTTTCCAAATTTCTCACTATAATCTGTATACTCGTTTTCATTCCAAAGGTGGGGTCTGTGCTTACTGCAACACTGACACTCCTACTGTGAGGCTCATAGACCTTGAATCTCCTGACTTTGATGTTCTCTGGCTAAAAATCTATCTCTCAAATACCACTATCTTCCTTTGCTTTTGCTACTGTTCTCCAAACTCCGCCGAGTTTGTGTCTTTCTTTGAATATCTATAGTCGTGCCATGAGTCCTTGCTATCTTCTCACCCACATGCCGAAGTTCTCTACATTGGAGACTTCAATGTACACCACAGTTAGTGGCTTCATTCTTCTCACAATGATGTGGGAGGAAGCGAGGCCCTTGCTTTTTTCTATTACTCACGATCTGGAGCAATCAAACATCCTACTCGCGTTCCTGATCGTCACGAACATGCTGCAAACACTCTTGACCTATTTTTTACTTCAAACCCTTCAAACTACTCTTATTCTGTGCTTTCCCCTCTTGGTAAATCTGACCACTCTATGATCTCAGTCTCTTCCATTTTCGCTCCCCCACCACCAATCCCTCCTACTCAGCGCCGCCTTTGGCACTTTGAGCGTACCCAACATGTAAATTTGCTCATGTTTCTCTTTGACTTCCCATGGGATGACTACTGCTTTCGGCCCCGCAACCCTGATCAGGTAGCTCTAAAAGTTGCCGAAATCATGACTGCGGGAATGGAGGTGTGCATTCCCTCTTCTACAAAGCTTTCTCTCCCCCTAAGCCTTGGTTTGACCATGCCTGCTCCATGGCTATCCAGACTAGGAATCAGGCTAACCGATCTTACCTTGCCTCTCCTTCCGATTTAACTCGCTCTGCTTTTATTATAGCTAGGAATCGCTGTACTGCTCAAACTCGAAGGTCTAAGGCTTCCTTTATAAGAAGGAAAGTTGATGACCTTAACTCCTCTCCCACTGACAAATGCTTCTGGTCCTTAGCCAAAAACCTCTCCAAAAACTTCTGTAACTCAAGCTTTCCCCCTCTCATTCATTCTGATGGTTCTATGGCTTGCTCTCCCACTGACAAAGCCACTCTATTTGGCTCTCATTTTTTTGCCAACTCTTCTATCAACGATTCCAGCGCACCTGTTCCTCAGTCTTTTCCCCTCTCTAACCCTATGCCCTCCCTTATCCTTTCTTCAAGCAAAGTTCATAAGGTTCTTCGCTCGCTAAAGTCGAACAAGGCATCTGGTCCCGATGGTATCCCTGCAAGGTTCCTTAAGGAGTTTGCAGATGAACTGGCTCCAGTGCTTTGGCGTCTTTTTCGCCTCATTCTATCAACCAGTATCTATCCTTCATCTTGGAAGCATGCTCTAGTTCAACCTGTTCCTAAGAAGGGTGACCGCTCTATTCCTTCTAACTACCGACCTATTGCCTAACCTCCTCTATTGGTAAAGTTTTTGAAACTT
>JAXCGZ010007752.1:70000-72500 GCA_037179515.1 Halocaridina rubra
GCATGAAATTCGTGTCATGTTCTGGAGTGTTCTTGTAATAAGAACTTTCCATTCTGATAGTTTATATATATATATATATATATATATATATATATATATATATATATATATATATATATATATATATATATATATATATATATATATATATATATATATATATATATATATATATATATATATATATATATATATATATATATATATATATATATATATATATATATATATATATATATATATATATATATATATATATATATATATATATATATATATATATATATATAAATATATATATATATATATATATATATATATATATATATATATATATATATATATATATATATATATATATATATATATATATATATATATATATATATATATATATCCCTTTAACTGTATGTAAAGTGAAGTCAATGTATCCATAGGTTCTGTGATAAATCAATATAATTTTAATACTAAGAATTTTTTTTCCAATTTATTATAGAGTATTTTCTGAGCCTCGTCAGGTCATTATAGCTTCATAAATCGCAGTTCATCAATATATTGTGGATGCTGCATAAAATGTGGAATTTATAAACCCAATTTTTATCCAAATCCTTTAACGCTTATAGGAGAACTTTAGCCTCTTTTATGTTTACATGAGGGCAGATGGTTGAATAATGGCTGACTGAAAAACACACACGATATGAGGAGTTGTTGACTATAGTTGTGTTTTCTAGGACTCAGATTTCCATGCTTGATTTATTTTTTTTTAAGGGAGGTCTTAACAATAACTCAATAGTGCATAATCACAGTCAAGTTTCCTTCAGGATGATGATAAGATGGTAACAATAGAAGTGGCAAAAGTATTCTTATCTTTACTTATGATTTTGAAAATGATATATACATATATTTCTATACAAAAACAAAAACAAAAGATTTTTAAACAGAATTATCTTTCAGTTTTTGAAATATTTCATAAGAAAAAATCATGATTCCATAGTACCCGCTAAACAAGGAGGACATACATTTATTATACGAAAGAGTTGCTAGAATGAAATGAATGAAAGATAATTTTAACCTCTAAGGTTTATCATTCATGATACTGAACACAAAATGTTGCTTCATTTCTGATGCCTTGACAACAATTTTTTATATGTTTTGATGGTGCCTTTATGTTGTTATCGTCCCCCTTATCCTATACCGTTATTGAGTTTGTTTACCATTAAAAATTCACTCTGTGCCTTGAAACCAGTACTTAGATAGCATTTCTGGCGAATCCCTGTTTATCAATGTTAATCTTAACGAGGCTTTTCTCTTGATAGTTTCTTGACTTTCACTTTTATAAATCAAACTATTGCGGTGATATTTTCTTTTGTAAATATATTTATCTCTTACTATTTATTCACGATGGCCGGAATCCCCATTGTAAAGGAGTTGGCTGAGTCAGAGCACACAACCACTCACGTTTGTGTCACTCACTGCTAAGTAGACATCTTTCTGCTCAATAGTTGTTCCGGTTTTACGTCACGGCCTCCCTTTCCTATCAAGGGCTAGGACGCTTACCTTCTTGCGAAGGACTTGTTTTGGCAGATGTAATCGTTACTTGAGTGCATACTCTTGCTAACCTCGGACTGTGACGGGGGGCGAACCCTCGACCTGACGCCTCAAAGACGAGGAACTCGTTCCACAGCCATACACATTGTTATGCTAAATCACTATGGTTCTGATTGGAGTTTCCCGCCAGAACCCATCCATGTGTTGACCCTTTGGAGGAGTTTTATATGAAAGGAGGCTCCCTAGTCCCCTCACGGCTCAATTGGTCGAATATCACAACACGTAAGGGACAACATGGGCTATTATTTTGTATCCTTATTCAGACGGAAACTATGCAAAATAAGAGAAAAAAGGAGAAAAAGTCTGGGACAAAATGTTATTGTAGGATTTTTTATGTCATCAACTTATGGTCGAACACTGTTAACTTATATTAGAGTTTTAAGTTTTCATATTAATAATTACAAAATAATCTGCTGGCATTTTTTCTCCATATATAAACTCCCATGGATTTTACAAATGCAGTATTCCATGCTTCATAATTTTTTTTATGTACTCCTTTCACCCCTTCTTTGCAAGTGCGCATTGCTAAGTTTGGCCATTATCATAAGCACTCTAGGCTTCAGCAAGATGATTATAGTTTTAAGCCTTTAAGCACATCAGGTTCATAAATGGAGCTTTGATGAGGCAGGTATTTAACGCTGAAGCTCTCTCTCTCTCTCTCTCTCTCTCTCTCTCTCTCTCTCTCTCTCTCTCCTCTCTCTCTCTCTCTCTCTCTCTCTCTCTCTCTCTCTCTCTCTCTCTCTCTCTCTCTCTCTCTCTCTCTCTCTCTCTCTCTCGTATGTGTGTAGTGCACGTGTGTGTGTGCACTCCTTATTCATGAGTGCTCTTAGAAAATTTAGAATCTTTTCTTGTTATATTCAACAAATCTTTTTGTTGTGGATTTGAGAATACA
>JAXCGZ010007752.1:90000-92500 GCA_037179515.1 Halocaridina rubra
CTAGATAGATTAAAATTGTCCTTCATTTCAATGAGGGAAGATTCCACTATTTTCCGTTTGAATTGACAGGTACTTTTAAATAGCATAGTGGCACCACTCCAATCAATCCGATGATTATGTTCATTGATGTGGGTAAAAAGAGCTGAATTTTCTTGATTATATCTTACTGCTCTCTTGTGTTCTAAGACTCTCTGGGATAGAGAGCGGCCTGTTTGTCCTATGTACACTCTATTGCAATCATTACAGCTTATTTGGTATACTCCTGCATTAACTTCTTTTTTGTTTTGGCTAACGTTAACTAATTCTTTTCTTAAAGTGGTGGGATAGTTAAAAGTGAATGGGGACTGTTTACCTAATGTATCATTTATGACGCCTAGCTTTTGGTGAAAAGGAAGGAGGATTTTGTTGAAATTATTCTCTTTGGGGGTCCTGTGAGGATTGTAAAAAACCTGTTTAGCTTTCTGCAGAGCTTTGTCTAAGAAAAAGGGAGGATAACAAAGTTGGTCAAGCTGAGAATAAACCGTTTGAATTTCATGTTCTAAATAATTAGAGCTGCAAATCCGGAGGGCTCTAAGGAATAAATTCGAAGCTATACCTAATTTTACTTTTTCTTCATGATAACTATAAAAGTGCACATAAGACGCAGAGTGGGTGGATTTTCTATAGACTTTAAAGTTGTAACCCAAAGAATCTCTAACAATGAGGACATCAAGGAAAGGCATTTGGTTTTCATTTTCCCATTCTACTTTAAATTTAATGGAAGGAACTAATCTATTTAATTGTGCTACAAATTCGTTAAAGGTACCCCAGGCATCATCCCAATAACTAAAAATGTCATCAACATAGCGCAGCCAAATCATGTTGGGAGGTTTGATTTCTCTCAGAAGCTCAGTTTCAAAATATTCCATATACAAATTGGCTAAAATTGGAGACAAAGGACTTCCCATACTACAACCGAACTTTTGCCTATAAAAATTGCCATTGAAAGAAAAGACATTAGTACTCACGCAGAGTCTGATTAATTTGATAATTTTTGCTATGGGTAAGGGGAAATCCTTTTTAAAGGTTTCAAGTTTCTTAGCAAGGAAATTAAGTACAGAATCTATTGGGACATTTGTAAAAAGTGATTCTACATCAAGACTGAGTAATTTAACCCCATTCATTGGAACATTGGATAACCTAAATCTCTGAATGAAATCCTCTGAATGCTTTAGGTGCGCTTGGGAAAATTTACCTAGATATGGGGATAGTAAGCTGGCTAACCATTTAGCAAGTTTTGAAGTGAAAGAGTCGCGGCATGAAACAATAGGACGCAGAGGAATATTTTCCTTATGGGTTTTGGGCAAGCCATAAAAATACGGGAGTTGAGGATTAATAACTTTAAATTTCTCAAGGACCTCCCTATCACATTTTGACTGAGCTATGTCCCGAACATTTTTATTGAAAGTGGCAGCAACCTTTACAAAGGGATTTTTAGAAAGTTTCTTATAATAATATGTTGGGGGCTATCTTCTTTCAGATCATTTATCATTTTAAGGATTAACATTTTTCTTTGTTAATGGCTTAATGATTTTGGCGGCTTCTTTGTTGAGGATAATTCGTTTGGATTAGACCTGTCCTGTTATCATAAAAAATTTTAATCCCTCAGGTCTCATGAGTCCTTTTGTTTATGTCTCCTCCTTCTTTGTTATTTTGTCTCAGTTGTGCTTGAGAAGGGATCCAGTTAGGATCCGAAATATAGCATTGTTTTATAAGTTTTGCTTCACTGATGGGCTTCCTTACTATATATATATATATATATATATATATATATATATATATATATATATATATATATATATATATATATATATATATATATATATATATATATATATATATATATATATATATATATATATATATATATATATATATATATATAATGCCTAGACGGGCAAAACAAAATTCTTCTCATCGTGTTCGGGACTGAGAAAACATATAAGAGAGGACAAGACAGAAATAAGACAATGATAAGCAATAAAGGAACAAAATGAAAGAAGTCAAAGTAGTGTAGATATAGAAATAAGAGAAGCAGAGATAAGCAGAAATGGGAAGGTGTTGTGATATGTTAGATGTGAAGGGATAATGAGAAATGTGTACTGAATACTTCAGAATATGCGATAAAGATGTCATAATATCTCAAGAAGCGTAACTGAAGGAAGGCTTAACAGCAAGATGATTCAGCATTAGCTTAAGATAGTCCAATAATTCTGAGAATGTTGCATCGTTTACTTATATGTTGTAGTGTTCTTTCGCCCCATTCAATAGTCTGAGGTCCTGCCACTGCCTTCATGCTTGACTTAGTGTTACTTTTCCCACTTCTGAAATCTCTAAATCTATTCTTTTACGTGTATGTGTGTGTGCATTTTCCTCTCAGCTTTTTCTTTCATAGTAGTCCTTACATAATATTTCTTATCATATAATATTTAATTTGCATCGCACTTTGTATCTGATGTTA
>JAXCGZ010007752.1:105000-108874 GCA_037179515.1 Halocaridina rubra
TATCGAAATATCGATCCCTATCCACTCTATCATAACCATGAAGGAATTTAAAGACTGTCACCATATCCCCCCTTACTCTTCTAGCTTCGAGTGATGGCAAGTCTAATTCCCTCAGCCTCTCATCATAACTGAGATTGCTTATTTCTGGCACCAGTTTCGTGGCATGTCTTTGAACTTTTTCAAGCTTAGCTATGTGCTTTTTCAAGTGCGGATTCCAAAAGGGGGCTGCATATTCGAGTTTTGGCCTCACATAGGTTACATAAATATTTCTGAACATTTCCTTGTCCATGTGCCTGAAGGCTACCCTTACATTTGATAAGAATGCATATGCTGCCCTTACTACGCCATTTATATGTATTTCTGGAGACAAATCTGCCAGTATGTTTACTCCTAGATCTCTCTCATTTTCTGTCTCTTGAAGTTGTACTCCAGCCACCGAGTAGTCAAGCTTGGGCCTTCTTGCACTTGTACCCATTCTCATTACCTTACATTTTGAGGTATTGAATTTCATTAGCCACTTTTCTGACCACTCATGCAGATTATTTAGATCCTCCTGAAGTTCTCTACCATTGTTCTCGTTTTTTACTTTCTTCACAATCTTTGCATCATCTGCAAACATATTCATGAATGAATTTACAGACTCTGGTAGGTCATTTACATATACAAGGAACAAAAGTGGCCCTAAAACTGAACCCTGTGGAACTCCACTACTAACTCTTCTCCATTCAGACACTGAGTGTCTTACTCTAACCCTCTGTTCCCTTCCTTCTAAGTAAGTTTTTATCCATTCCAAGACATTTCCACCTATTCTAGCCATTGATTGCAGCTTCCTAATAAGTCTCCCATGTGGAACAGTGTCAAACGCTTTCTGGAAGTCTAGCAATATGCAATCTGCCCAGCCCTCTCTTTCCTGTAAGATTTGGCTTACCTCATCATAAAATTCTAATAAGTTTGTTACTGTTGATCTTCCTTCTCTGAAGCCATGTTGCCTCACTGACAAAAAGTTGAAGGATTCCAAGTGAAGAGAGATATGTTTCCTTAGTAGTTTCTCCATAAGTTTGCAAACTATGCTGGTCAATGAAACTGGTCTATAGTTCAGAGCCGTATCCCTCCTTCCCTTTTTGAAGATAGGTATCACATTTGCTTGTTTCCAGCATCTTGGAATCTCCCCCGACTCCAGTGACTCCTTAAATATGATACTTAGTGCCACTGATATTGTGTTTGCGCATTTTTTAAGCACATGAGGGGATATGTCATCAGGACCTGTAGCTTTATGAACATCTAAATCCATCAGCGCTTTGCATACCTCTGTGGCTGTAAGGTTGATGTTCTCTAATACCGGCCCTTGAGCTTCTAAAACTGCAATCTGAGGGGGTGGGGTATTTTCTACTGTAAATACTGACTGAAACTCCTTGTTCAATTCTTTGCAGATCTCTTCGTCCGTCTCAGTGATGCTTCCATCCGCTCTCTTTAGCCTTAAAACCTGTTCTTTTACCTTCAGTTTTCCTCTGATAAAGCTGTGGAAAAGCTTGGGATTTTCTTTAGCCTTCCTGGTGATGTCCCTCTCATAATCTCTCTCTGCCTCTCTCCTTTTACTTAGGTAGTCATTTCTTGCTCTTTTGTAGGTTTGCCAGGCATTTATGTTTTTTCTCCTCCTATACCTTTTCCAGCATTTGTCTCTCCACTCCTTAGCTCTTTTACACCCATTATCGAACCATTTCTCTCTGGCATGAATTACACCTACTTTGGTGACAGGTATGCAGCAATCTACTATCTTCCCATATTTCTCACAAAAGATGTCATACATTTCTTGTACAGATTTGTTGTAAAATAAGGTTCTCCAGTCAATAACTGCAAAAAGCTCATTCATTTTGATGTAATCTCCTTTCCGATAGTTCCTCCTCATGTCCTCAGTGCCTCTACTCTCAGGAAGAATGTCTTCAATGATATACTCCATCAACAACACACAGTGGTCACTCTTTCCAATTGGTGATTCATACTCAATATTTTCAATATCCAACACATTATCTGTGAACACTAGATCAAGTAGTGATGGCTCATCCCCACCCCTGGCTCTTGTTGGTTCCATTACATGTTGGTGTAGGAAATTCCCTTGTACGCAATCTAGGAATCTTGCCCCAAATGAGTCCTCACCACTGTGTGGGTCAAGATTTATCCAATCTATCTCTTTATGATTAAAGTCTCCCATAATCAAAATCCTACATTTTTTCTCCCGCGCCATGTTAACAACTGAGTTTATGACTTCAATCGTACCTATATGACTTTCCTCATAAATTTCAAGCCTATTTTGGTTCCTTGGTGGGTTGTATACAACAGTTATTATAATGCTCTCTGACCCAGTATTTATGCGAGCAACAAGAAATTCCCTGAACTCACTTTCTATAGCCAAGTTTATTTCTTCAACTTGAATCCTCTCACTTATGAGCAGTGCTATCCCTCCACCAGTCCTCTCAGATCTTTCGACCCTTAGTATTCTGAAGCCCTTAGGAAAAACTGTGACACTGTTTATGTCCTCACTCAACTTAGTCTCTGTAATTGCTACTATATCTGCCTTACTGTTGTGAATCCTATCTTTTAATTCTACTGCCTTACCAGCTAATCCATCAGCATTTGTGTATAACAATCTTAATGAGGCCCCATCCCCTGATCTTCTGTCATTATCTTCTTTATCTCCCCTTTGTCTGGAAGTATTCTGTAACGAAAATTTTTCTTCTCTTCTTCATTTCTTTCATCATTTAACCTTCTTGCCTCTTGCAACAAGTTTTTGATCTTTCCCATCTCTTCCTGTGTTCTGTATCGTCTAATGAACACTTCTTTGCATTCTTGAAGGTCTTTTAGACTTTTTTTTCTCAACAATATTTCCCTACATGTCTCCCCTCTCTCAAAGGTTACTTTTGTTGGTCTCGGCTTTCCTTCCCTCGAATATTTACCTAGTTGGTGTATGTTTACAATATCCTCAGGACCACATACTACTCCAAGCTTTCTTATCAGGTCTACAACGTTAGCTTTATTTTCTTCAAGTCTCCCCTGCCATGTTGGCTCCTGGGATTCACTTATGCCTGAGATTACCACTGTCTTCTCCTTATCAAGTGCCTGTCTGATGAGTGGGTTTGCCCTTTCCATCACAACGTCTTTCATTTTTTCGATTACTGTCTCTTTATAGTCAACTGTTTGTATGTTTTCCAGTGCCACCACCTTTACAGCCTCTTTTGCTGCCACATTCCCCTTTAGTGCATCAGCAAAGGACGTTTTCATGGCATCATTTTCCATATTCAGCTCCTGGAACTCTTTTCTGAACTGTTCAATGTTTTCCTTAATCTGAACATTCCAAGCAGCAATCTCGTCTCTCTCAGAAGAGAGCAGTGAACTAACATCTAATTCCTTTAGGTTGTCATTCAGCTGTTTGTTTTTATCTTCTTGTTTAGAAATTCTAGATTCTAGTTGACTCTTTTCCCCTTCCAGCTTCTTTATTCTTTTTTCTAGTTCCTTTCTCTCCTGCCCTTGTGCTTTATTTGCTTCCTCCAAAGATCTTATTTGTTCTCTGAGTGTTTCATTCTCTTTCATTTCTCCATCCATATTCCGAATTTTATCATCAAGGCTTATAACCATTTCCTCTAACTTCTTGATTCTCTGTGAAGTCCTCTGATGACTACCCCTTCTCCCGACCCATGGGTGGGAGAGGTTTGGGACAGAGATGGCTTCATTTTTATGTTCTCCCTCTCACAGAATATAGAAAGAAGACGAGAAAGAGGAAAAAAAAAAGAAAAGAGAAAAACTTCTAATTTACCTTCACACAGAATTTTTATATCTCCATATAAGTGCTATTTAGTGACTCAGTTTGTCTCCTTTCTGG
>JAXCGZ010007753.1:0-2500 GCA_037179515.1 Halocaridina rubra
ATTGGTGATCAGCGACACCAATTCATCAATGAGAGAGATTGACAGATAAATAAATATATGGATAGATAGATAAAGAGAGAGAATTATTAATATAAAACACCAACTATTTAATTTACATATATATATATACATATATATATATATATATATATATATATATATATATATATATATATATATATATATATATATATATATATATATATATATATATATATATATATATATATATATATATATATATATATATATATATATATATATATATATATATATATATCTTTGTGTGTGTGTATACATTTACATTATATATATATATATATATATATATATATATATATATATATATATATATATATATATATATATATATATATATATATATATATATATATATATATATATATATATATATATATATATATATATATATATATATATATATATATATATAACGCAGATGTCAATGACTTATTTTTACATGTAATAAAATGCGATGCCAGGGACACAATAAACGTAACTGGATTGAAGTTTTCCATTTTAATTCATAAACCAGTTATCACAGGGTATTACACCATTACTTCTGATTATCTTCAGTGCCTGTACCTATTTACAACATTTCAAATTACAAAGAATAATCATGAAAAAACCATGGGAGCAAAATTGAATAGTTACTAAAAATTAAAAGTTAAATTATAAATGTAACAACAGGAAAAATAACTACCTACACTTAATATTCTAAAACAAAACATTCAAGAAAAAATACATTAATTCTTTGTGTGAGCCATATATGTTTAGATTAGGTTTATGTTGTTTTATTGTCATTGCTTCAAATATTATTATTTCTAAATTATCATTTAATATTTTAATAACTTTGAAATTATCGAATAGTATTGGCCTTAATGTGCTATCTCTGTACTTTCTTATTTCTGATGGCTGAGGACTACTTACTGGATTTTTAGTTCGTGCTGAGAGTCTCATCAAAGTAGCAAACCATCCCCCTAAAGCTTAAAAGAATTCCTATTCTTCAATTGAACATTACTGATATTGAATTTTTCCTGATTTCAGAGTCTTTGTTAAAATTCCAATGCAATTAATTAAGAATATTAACTTAGACATAAAAGGTTCGGAATCATAACCTCGACCTTTGAGATGTAAATTCGTTTTCCTAGTGAGAGGCTACAAGCGCTTGAGCTTTGCTATATAGTAATTTAATTTAGAAACTGCCTTACAGGAAAGAGATATGAATGGACTCAATACTAGGAAAGAGGAGGAGGAGGAGGAGGAGGAGCAGCAGCAGCAGCAAAAATACAAAGTAAGGTAATAATAATAATAATAATAATAATAATAATAATAATAATGATAATAATAATAATAATAATAATAATAATAATAATAATAATAATAATAATAATAAAGCTTGATGATAATGATGATTGATGATAATCAAAATGATGATGAACGATGACGGTGATGAATGATAACAATAATGATGATGAATGATAATTTTTTTTAATGATTGTGACAACAGGACAGGCCAAAAAATAAATAAATCTGCCCTCATCTGGCCTGGGCACGAAGAAGACATAATATAAAGAGAAACAGATGGAGGGTGTTGTGACTTGTCAGATGTGAAAGGATAATAAGAAATGTGTGACGAATATCCGAGAATTTTTAGTGTTGATGAAGGCATAAAAAAAGAGCCGTATCTGTAGGAACACTTATCATCGACCTATCCTGGACAGGCCTATTTAAGTCCAAAAGACCCTTCAGCTGTAGTATCACAACAAGAGGCTGGTGTCATAGGCCAACCTACTACATAGAAATTACAATTATTGTGAATAATGATGATATCAATAATAATGATGATTATTATAATAATGACCAATGATAATAATGATAAAGATGATCATATATATACACATGCCTCAATTCCCCCTTGTAAGCGGGGTGGCCGAGCCAAGAAATGAGCATTCACCACGACTCACACCCCAACCACTCCTCTCAGCTCCTTGGGGATAAATATGATACATGTTGATTATAATAATGATGAATGAAGATGATAATGATCATGATAATGATGATAAAGTTTGATGATGATGATAATAATAATGATGATCATAATGATGATGGTAATGATAATGATAATAATGATGAAAATAATGATGATGATAATGATAATAATGATGATAATGACATTGGCGATAATTACAGATTATATTGAATATGATGATTGAAGATAATGATAATATTGATGATTGATAACAATGATATTGACAATCATGATGATAATGATAATGATGATTAATGATGATGATGAGTGATGACGATGATAATTATGATAATAATGATGATGATAATGATGATAACGATGATGATAATGCTAATGATAATGATGATAATGGTGATAATGATGGTGATAATGCTAATGATAATGATAATAATGATGATCATGGTGATAATAATTATGATGATAATGATAATGATGATAATGATAATG
>JAXCGZ010007753.1:12500-45000 GCA_037179515.1 Halocaridina rubra
GAAGCAGTCGCTGCACCAACCAAGCCGCGAGCTACACATTTCCACACACTACCTCTGAGATGAGGCATTTGGTGTGTGTTACGAGGCCTCGGTTGTGGGGGAGGGATGCAACTCGCCAACTTATCAGAGTAGCAATGGAAGTAGTAGCGATAGAAAAGAGAAAGGGATGGTTTCTTACGGCGAAAAGAAAGAATATAGATTAGAAGTATATATATATATATATATATATATATATATATATATATATATATATATATATATATATATATATATATATATATATATATATATATATATATATATATATATATATATATATATATATATATATTCGCACACACACACACACACACACGCACACACACACAAATATATATATATATATATATATATATATATATATATATATATATATATATATATATATATATATATATATATATATATATGTGTGTGTGTGTGTGTGTGTGCGTGTGCGTGTGCGTGTGCGTGTGTGTGTGTGTGTGGTGGCTGATTCTGAATAGAGGCTAAAGGAGTTTGTGGCGAACTAAGTTTGTTTCGAGTGTGTGAGAGTAAGAAGATGTGGAAAATATTTGAAAAAAAAAAGTATTTATAAGAGGTACGAAGACTGCTGATGTTGGTTGGATGAATATTATCTAGCATGGAGGAAATGCATGAATAATTTGTGAAGTTTAAATTTATTGGATCACAAGTTGCAGTGATTGGACGTGTGGATTTTAAGCTAAAGACGTGAGTGGGTGGGAGAAAAAAGAGTGAAGAGAATTAGATGTTTAGAGGTAAACAATAAAAGAATGATAAGAGGAAGTAGTTTCAACAACAGCATTATACGGAGCAGAGACTCGGAATGCAGGAAAAAGGATAAAAAATAAACTGAATGCAATGGCGAAGACGCTCGATTAATATGACCAGTGTGTTTAGAATAAGCAGAGTGGGAAATGAGGAGGTATGCCAAAGAGCCTTATGTTAGAAAAAGATATATCGAAGAATATAAATTAGAGTACGCTGAGATGGTCTCAACACGCTAAAAGCATATGCACTAGGAACGAGAATCGGAGTGAGGTTGGAGAGCACACCAGCGAGGTAAGGGCGAGAAGAAAACTTAGAATGATACGTCGTATGGAAGAGATGGAAAGAGCATTGGGTGCGCAAGATATTCCACTGCATCAGGGAACAGAGAGTGAGAGAGGGGAGGCTGGGTGATAAGAGCCAGACTGATTTTCTGCACCTATTCCATGCTGAACACTTTGACAAGTAGGTGTAGTGGGTTGCAATTAAAAGAATGGATAACTGTAAACCAGCTATGGCTGTTCAGCATATATATATATATATATATATATATATATATATATATATATATATATATATATATATATATATATATATATATATATATATATATATATATATATATATATCCGGTTCCGGTTTTACGTCACGGACTCCCTTATCAACCAAGGGCTAGGACGGTTGCCTTCTTGCGAAGGACTTGTTTTGGCAGATGTAATCCTTACGCTGAGTGCATGCCTTTGCTAACCTCAGACCGTGACGGGGCGCGAACCCTCGACCTGACGCCTCAGAGTCGGAGACGCTACCGACTGAGCCACGGCGACTACTTATATATATATATATATATATATATATATATATATATATATATATATATATATATATATATATATATATATATATAAAGTATATATATATATATATATATATATATATATATATATATATATATATATATATATATATATATATATATATATATATATATATATATATACTTTGGCTGTTTCCCACCTTTAATTGGGGGGTAGCCGACATCAAAGAAAGAAAACAATAAGGGGATTACTTTGTTCTATGGGCATATATATATATATATATATATATATATATATATATATATATATATATATATATATATATATATATATATATATATATATATATATATATATATATATGCCCATAGAACAAAGTAATCCCCTTATTGTTTTCTTTCTTTAATGTCGGCTACCCCCCAATTAAAGGGGGAAACAGCCAAAGTATATATAATATATATATATATATATATATATATATATATATATATATATATATATATATATATATATATATATTTATATATATATATATATATATATATATATATATATATATATATATATATATATATATATATATATATATATATATATATATATATATATATATATATATATACTTTTAAACACGATTGCAATCGGAGGTCTATGCTATTCGTCAAAAAGTACAAGTATTATTATTATTATTATTATTATTATTATTATTATTATTATTATTATTATTATTATTATTATTATTATTATTATTGCTGTCGACGCTATTTCTGTTATTGTTACTATTATCATAACAATAATTGCCTTGCTAAATGCTTTGTTTGTAAAACATCTAGCTACAAAAGAAGATATATTATTTATGGAGATAAAAGGGGACTATTTTGGAGGAATGAGACGTCTTCTAAATACATGATTATTCCCATACAGTCACAGGTCTGACAAACGCGGGTTTGATCTCACTACGGGGAATAAAGAAGCACATCCTGCCATAATCCCCAACTCCAATCTGACTCTGTCCATCCCCTTTTGAATGCTGACTAACTATGTAACATATGTGGGCTTAGGACTCACATATATGTGTTAAAGGAACAGGAACACTTGAGAAATTATTTTAAGTGAATACGCCTTCTTAGAACTAAAATAAACTTCGCTTTCAAGATGAGTAACTGCCTGTAGCTAAAAAGATAAGTAACCCCTAGAACCCCATGTAAAGTTAATCTGACCCCGTAAATTGTTAGGCTACGTTAGGGTATATTAGGCTAGATTAGGTTTCGTTACATTAAGTTAGGCTAAGTTAGGTTAGATTAGGTGACTTGCCTTGTAAATATGAATAACTCTGGAGCGCCCTGGAAATTACTTTGCTTTACTAGATCCCAAATAAACATATAAAAATGTGAAACTATGATAAACAAATTTGGAAATCTTATTAATTTACTTTGTTTACATATGTCATACTCTTTTTTCAGGGGTTAGAGGTAGTTTGTGATATAGCTAATTGTTTGCATTCAATTAACATGCATATTTAAATACGGCACTTTAATGATGTAAGTATTATTGCTTTTAAAATGTATAATTTTCAGGTATACAGGACCCAGAGAGCTCAGACATGTAGTCATTTTGCTACTTGGCATAGTACATGATAATAGAAATTTATTTCAAGTAAGGAAAAAATTTGATTTTGCTTGTTCTGGGGGGGGGATAGAGAGGTGGCCTAAAAATTTTGAAATCGTTGTACTGTAAAGCATTTTTTTATAAAATAAAACAATCTTATTAATATGAGACACCTGTCAAATAATTAATTAATTTCTTTGTTTATTTATTATTAATCATTTTACTAATTTTCGTGAGGACTTCATAGCTTTGATACTTAGAACATCTAGTACAGCTAACTTTAGAAAGTATTTAATTAAGTACAGCCATCTCGAACAAGCCATGAAACTAAGATCTGCAAAGTCGATTAATGGCTTCAGTATATTTTATTCTTAACGCTCATGTAATTCATTGGTTTAGTATGTATCCACATAACAGAAAATAATAACGAAGAATTAATTTTATGTGACTTAGTCATGCAAATTGTGATTACAAAAATTAAAAATATTGCGCTAGATTTAGAGATAATTGTTAGTTTTGCTTCGTCAGGGTAACATTTTGATTGTAGGCATACATAAAATGTAATTATGAAAACATTAAGTAGTAAATGAATTATTAAATAGGCGAATACTTTCTTAAAATTGTGCATACTTTTCATATTGGTATATACTGTCTGGTTCTGTTTCAAGAATACCTGTGGAAAAGACTATTTAAGAAAGTAATGTCAAACCGCACGCACATGTATGCACAGACACACACACATTTATTATCATATATCAATTACTTATGATGGGCACGAATTTCTCCATTTTAGTTCTCCTTCCATTAGGGTGTTTAACTTTCACATTAGACAACAGTGTCTCTGGATTTGCTATCCTATTCTTAATCTGTTTACATCTTCCGTGCAATTCGTCTTGAAAATCATCGTGGCAGGCTATCTCGCAATAAAAGATTTGAGAAATGATGCAGTTCAAAAAAAGACTGAAAGCAATAATTTTCTAAAATTGCAAAGCTAGTATGGAGAAATTTTAGGCAAATAAAATTAATGCGCAAAAGGCAAGAGAATTTTACTAAATTGGATTTATGATTTTGGAAAATTGTTGCTCTATCTATATCTCTCTGCCTATTTCTCCATCTATCTATCTATCTGTCTACATTTATCTATCTATCTATCTATCTATCTATCTATCTATCTAACTATATATATATATATATATATATATATATATATATATATATATATATATATATATATATATATATATATATATATATATATATATATATATATATATATATATAAAGCATCTTTACCTTTAAAAATATATATTCAACCCGTTTTCCTTGCACTGATTGGAGTGTTTTGGAGGATTATATATCTTTTCTAAACAACATATATAGTATGTTATCTCTATGCCAAAACTCTGCAGATATTTATTATTGTTTGAGTTAGATGCGATCAGCAAATTTCTGAAAATTAAGTGAGGAGCAATTTGGTTTTATGCCAGGGAAAGGCACAGTGGATGCAATATATGCAGTGAGGCAAACAATAGAGAAACATAGAGAGAAAGAGAGAGAATTACACCTAATATTTATTGATTTTGAGAGAGCATATGAGATCGGATGCCAAGGCTGGAAGTAGGGAAATGAATGCGAGAGGAGGGGGTCTGAGAAATATGCTAGAGTGGTATAGGACATGCATGAATAGGCAACCATGCAGGTAAGAAGGACAGTGGTACTACAGAAGTTTAAATTGAAGGTTGGTCTCCATCAAGGATCAGCTTTTAGTTCCTACATCTTCAACCTTATGACAAACGTCATAACATCTGATAGACCATTCTAGAGAAGGAGTCGAGCTGAAGCTGGAAAGGTGGAGACAAGCACTTGAAGAGCGAGGTCTGAAAATAAGCAGTGTAAAAACAGAATATCTATAGATTGGAGAAGATAGTAGACAAGTTGAAGTGAAATTAAGCTTGGATAACATTAAGAGAGTGGCATCTTTTAAATACCCTGGCTCAGAAGTGACTGAAAACGGAGGTATGGACTCTGAAATTAACCACAGAAAAAAGTGTGCTTGGATGAATTGGAGAAGGTCATCAGGGGTTTTGTGTGACAAGAAAATTATTGCAAAGTTTAAGGGATAGTTTTAGATATGTGTAGGAGAACCAGCTTTGGTCTAAGGGGACGAGATGTGGCAATAAATGCTTATCTAGTAACAATTAGAGAGGCATAAGAGTCAGTGCTCATGGAGAGTGCGTCTTCTCTGTCTTTCAGTCTCAACATAAACCCTTGTTACATTCTGCAAATGGCAGAAATCCACCACTTAGGTTGGGGTCTTTTAGGACCCCACTTGGCGTTTCGATATATATTTTCCCACCTAGCGTACAAAGGGATATATATATATATATATATATATATATATATATATATATATATATATATATATATATATATATATATATATATATATATATATATATATATATATATTGCAAAAGTAAATCTCTCTCTTTCTCTCTCTCTCTCATAAATGCATTCATGAAATAGGCTGGCCCATGGCATCAGTCGCCTGTTGCGATACTACAGCTGAAGATTTTTTAGACTTGAATAGGACTGTCCAGGACAGTTCGATGTTAAGTCTTCCTTCAGTTACGGTTATATTTTATGCCTACATCAACACTGAATATTCTTGAATGTTCATTACACACCTCTTATTATTCCTTCACTTCTGACAAATCATTACACTCTCCATCTCTGTTACTTTTTACTTAATGTATTCTTCGTGCCCAGGCTCGGTGAGGGTTGTTTTATTATATCTTTTTTTTTTTTTGGCCCGTCCTGGTGTCACAATCATAAAAAAAAAATATCGTACGAGTTTTTGAAAGAATTAACACTGACTCATTACTATGTCATTGCAGAGACTATTCCAGTGATTTACAATTCTAGAATTAAAGAAATTGTTCCTCTTGGTGGTTCGGTGTCTGGGATTTACCAGCTTTAGGCTGTTTCCTCTGGTATTTGGCCTGTCCTCTGCTGCTGCAAGTTGCAGAAAGTAACCATCTTTGACTGAGTCGATACCGTGGAATATTTTATAAGTTTGGATCATGTCACCCCGTAATCTTCTTTCCTCCAGTGTGGTAAGTCCGAAACGGGTCAGCCTCTCCTCATATGGTAATTCAAATAGTTCATGGACTAACTTTGTGGTTTGCACTTGTTCAAGCTTGTTAATATCTTGAAGGGTGTATGGAACAAACCCCTGGATATTGTATTCCAGCCGGGGTCTAAGACTATCCCAAGATTCTTCTTCCTTTGTTGTACAAAATATTTTCTGCATAAAAATTAGTCTCCTATGATCTGCTATGTTGGTGTACTGTTTTAAACATACTATTTTCTAAATACCCTGATTACCTATCGTTATAGTATATATAATGTACAAATTCTCAAGATTAGTATTTTATTTGGACACTATTGTATGTTCTCTTCAGATTAAAACATAGACCTACATTGCATTTGCTATAACAGCACAATATCTGCTAGTAAATGTTCCATTTAGCAGGTCCAGTATTCAATGATAAGCAAAAAACTTTACAAGATCTTCCACTTCTTTTGGTCCACGCCACTTCATTGTGGTTCAGATTAATTACATATGCAATTTACAACACAACAAGTCAATTATCGTAAGCGAGTGATAATTGCTGATTAAGGCTGATTATCACAAAGACTCTCTCTTTCTCTATTTCCTTCTCTCTCTCTCTCTCTCCCTTTGACATCAAAGCTAGTCAAAGGAAATTCTCTTTACAGATTTTCCTCCCTTGGGAAGATCCAAAACATCTCTGAGTAATGTGTACGAATGGCTGATAGAGGTTTAATTTCGACATACCAAAGAGAGAGATGAAGCAACCTGAATGAAAAGTGTAGCTGTTGCTGGATTTTCTGTACTATGACAAAAAGGTGCTGCATCTAACTCAGACGTAACACAAGAGCGAGGAAGACGTAATCCTTTTCTTTTTATATTTTTGATAGAAAATTCAACATTTACACACACACACACACACACACACACACTAAGTATCATATTTAAGGAGTCATTGGAGTCGGGGGAGATTCCAAGATGCTGGAAACAAGCAAATGTGATACCTATCTTCAAAAAGGGAAGGAGGGATACGGCTCTGAACTATAGACCAGTTTCCTTGACCAGCATAGTTTGCAAACTTATGGAGAAACTACTAAGGAAACATATCTCTCTTCACTTGGAATCCTTCAACTTTTTGTCAGTGAGGCAACATGGCTTCAGAGAAGGAAGATCAACAGTAACAAACTTATTAGAATTTTATGATGAGGTAAGCCAAATCTTACAGGAAAGAGAGGGCTGGGCAGATTGCATATTCCTAGACTTCCAGAAAGCGTTTGACACTGTTCCACATGGGAGACTTATTAGGAAGCTGCAATCAATGGCTAGAATAGGTGGAAATGTCTTGGAATGGATAAAAACTTACTTAGAAGGAAGGGAACAGAGGGTTAGAGTAAGACACTCAGTGTCTGAATGGAGAAGAGTTAGTAGTGGAGTTCCACAGGGTTCAGTTTTAGGGCCACTTTTGTTCCTTGTATATGTAAATGACCTACCAGAGTCTGTAAATTCATTCATGAATATGTTTGCAGATGATGCAAAGATTGTGAAGAAAGTAAAAAACGAGAACAATGGTAGAGAACTTCAGGAGGATCTAAATAATCTGCATGAGTGGTCAGAAAAGTGGCTAATGAAATTCAATACCTCAAAATGTAAGGTAATGAGAATGGGTACAAGTGCAAGAAGGCCCAAGCTTGACTACTCGGTGGCTGGAGTACAACTTCAGGAGACAGAAAATGAGAGAGATCTAGGAGTAAACATATTGGCAGATTTGTCTCCAGAAATACATATAAATGGCATAGTAAGGGCAGCATATGCATTCTTATCAAATGTAAGGGTAGCCTTCAGGCACATGGACAAGGAAATGTTCAGAAACATCTATGTAACCTATGTGAGGCCAAAACTCGAATATGCAGCCCCCTTTTGGAATCCGCACTTGAAAAAGCACATAGCTAAGCTTGAAAAAGTTCAAAGACATGCCACGAAACTGGTGCCAGAAATACGCAATCTCGGTTATGATGAGAGGCTGAGAGAATTAGACTTGCCATCACTCGAAGCTAGAAGAGTAAGGGGGGATATGGTGACAGTCTTTAAATTCCTTCATGGTTATGATAGAGTGGATAGGGATCGATATTTCGATATGGCTGGCTCTAGAACTAGAGGTCATAGTTTGAAGCTTCGGAAGAAAACTTGTTTGCAGGATGTAAGGAAATACTTTTTCAGTGTAAGAGTAGTTGATAATTGGAATTCGCTAAGCGAGGAGGTAGTTAATGCTACCTCAATCCATAGTTTTAAGGACAGGTATGATAAGTATCACTAAGTCTAAAAATGGAACCGATCAGGAGACGGGAAGATACGAGCTTTGGGCTCTTTCCCGTAAACACAATTAGGTAATCACAATTAGGTAATCACACACACACACCGCGCGTTCAGTGACACACGGAATTGCTCCTCTTAAATTTTAGTTTCGAGTGACTAAAGTGCTTAGTGGAAAACTTTACCATAATTTCCAAAAATATGAAATCGTGCAGAGTATTGTGAGTACAAAAACTAATATTTGTTGTAAGGCGAGACTGTTCATATTAAAGGAAAAAAATTGAGAACTTTTTCGTGAGAAGAGAGAGAAGCTGCCGTCCAGTTTCTGCCTTGAGGGAAATCTAGAAGAGTTGCCAGACGTGGAGCCTCACACCACATTACCTAATTTTTTGTGTAAACTGGGGAAAGCTCTTGAGCCGTTTTACCTGATCCTGTGGTTCTATATATTGTTAAAAACAGTATCCTTCCCATTTATATTAACTAGTTAGTTAGTTTGATACACGAAAAAATTGAATAATAAAAGAAAAAAAAATTACCAAATACCCACCCGTCAACAGTACTGAGTTAAGTTGCCAAGTAGTACAGCAGTCCTATTTTCTTCATTTTTTTTTTCTTTTCTTTTAGCTTTCTCGTTTGCTATTTTGTTATTTTGTATATATATTGAGTTAAATGTAAAGTCTAAATCCCGTGATAACATATCTTGGTTAGCAAGTCAGTTTATCAGTTAGGAAGAATATATAACAGAAACAGGTGGGTGCCACCTCGAACACAAATTCGAATTTTCCTTCAGGTTTGACTTTTGTTTTTCTTTTTCTTTTTATACGTAAATTACCATGGTCAAGTTTTTAAGTTAAGATGTGTGTTACCAGAAAGGAGACAAACTGAGTCACTAAATAGCACTTATATGGAGATATAAAAATTCTGTGTGAAGGTAAATTAGAAGTTTTTCTCTTTTCTTTTTTTTTTTTTTTTTTTTCCTCTTTCTCGTCTTCTTTCTATATTCTGTGAGAGGGAGAACATAAAAATGAAGCCATCTCTGTCCCAAACCTCTCCCACCCATGGGGCGGGAGAAGGGGTAGTCATCAGAGGACTTAAACAGAGAATCAAGAAGTTAGAGGAAATGGTTACAAGCCTTGATGATAAAATTCGGAATATGGATGGAGAAATGAAAGAGAATGAAACACTCAGAGAACAAATAAGATCTTTGGAGGAAGCAAATAAAGCACAAGGGCAGGAGAGAAAGGAACTAGAAAAAAGAATAAAGAAGCTGGAAGGGGAAAAGAGTCAACTAGAATCTAGAATTTCTAATCAAGAAGATAAAAACAAACAGCTAAATGACAACCTAAAGGAATTAGATGTTAGTTCACTGCTATCTTCTGAGAGAGACGAGATTGCTGCTTGGAATGTTCAGATTAAGGAAAACATTGAACAGTTCAGAAAAGAGTTCCAGGAGCTGAATATGGAAAATGATGCCATGAAAACGTCCTTTGCTGATGCACTAAAGGGGAATGTGGCAGTAAAAGAGGCTGTAAAGGTGGTGGCACTGGAAAACATACAAACAGTTGACTATAAAGAGACAGTAATCGAAAAAATGAAAGACGTTGTGATGGAAAGGGCAAACCCACTCATCAGACAGGCACTTGATAAGGAGAAGACAGTGGTAATCTCAGGCATAAGTGAATCCCAGGAGCCAACATGGCAGGGGAGACTTGAAGAAAATAAAGCTAGGGTTGTAGACCTGATAAGAAAGCTTGGAGTAGTATGTGGTCCTGAGGATATTGTAAACATACACCAACTAGGTAAATATTCGAGGGAAGGAAAGCCGAGACCAACAAAAGTAACCTTTGAGAGAGGGGAGACATGTAGGGAAATATTGTTGAGAAAAAAAAGTCTAAAAGACCTTCAAGAATGCAAAGAAGTGTTCATTAGACGATACAGAACACAGGAAGAGATGGGAAAGATCAAAAACTTGTTGCAAGAGGCAAGAAGGTTAAATGATGAAAGAAATGAAGAAGAGAAGAAAAATTTTCGTTACGGAATACTTCCAGACAAAGGGGAGATAAAGAAGATAATGACAGAAGATCAGGGGATGGGGCCTCATTAAGATTGTTATACACAAATGCTGATGGATTAGCTGGTAAGGCAGTAGAATTAAAAGATAGGATTCACAACAGTAAGGCAGATATAGTAGCAATTACAGAGACTAAGTTGAGTGAGGACATAAACAGTGTCACAGTTTTTCCTAAGGGCTTCAGAATACTAAGGGTCGAAAGATCTGAGAGGACTGGTGGAGGGATAGCACTGCTCATAAGTGAGAGGATTCAAGTTGAAGAGATAAACTTGGCTATAGAAAGTGAGTTCAGGGAATTTCTTGTTGCTCGCATAAATACTGGGTCAGAGAGCATTATAATAACTGTTGTATACAACCCACCAAGGAACCAAAATAGGCTTGAAATTTATGAGGAAAGTCATATAGGTACGATTGAAGTCATAAACTCAGTTGTTAACATGGCGCTGGAGAAAAAATGTAGGATTTTGATTATGGGAGACTTTAATCATAAAGAGATAGATTGGATAAATCTTGACCCACACAGTGGTGAGGACTCCTTTGGGGCAAGATTCCTAGATTGCGTACAAGGGAATTTCCTACACCAACATGTAATGGAACCAACAAGAGCCAGGGGTGGGGATGAGCCATCACTACTTGATCTGGTGTTCACAGATAATGTGTTGGATATTGAAAATATTGAGTATGAACCACCAATTGGAAAGAGTGACCACTGTGTGTTGTTGATGGAGTATATCATTGAAGACATTCTTCCTGAGAGTAGAGGCACTGAGGACATGAGGAGGAACTATCAGAAAGGAGATTACATCAAAATGAATGAGCTTTTTGCAGTTATTGACTGGAGAACCTTATTTTACAACAAATCTGTACAAGAAATGTATGACATCTTTTGTGAGAAATATGGGAAGATTGTAGATTGCTGCATACCTGTCACCAAAGTAGGTGTAATTCATGCCAGAGAGAAATGGTTCGATAATGGGTGTAAAAGAGCTAAGGAGTGGAGAGACAAATGCTGGAAAAGATATAGGAGGAGAAAAAACATAAATGCCTGGCAAACCTACAAAAGAGCAAGAAATGACTACCTAAGTAAAAGGAGAGAGGCAGAGAAAGATTATGAGAGGGACATCACCAGGAAGGCGAAAGAAAATCCCAAGCTTTTCCACAGCTTTATCAGAGGAAAACTGAAGGTAAAAGAACAGGTTTTAAGGCTAAAGAGAGCGGATGGAAGCATCACTGAGACGGACGAAGAGATCTGCAAAGAATTGAACAAGGAGTTTCAGTCAGTATTTACAGTAGAAAATACCCCACCCCCTCAGATTGCAGTGATAGAAGCTCAAGGGCCGGTATTAGAGAACATCAACCTTACAGCCACAGAGGTATGCAAAGCGCTGATGGATTTAGATGTTCATAAAGCTACAGGTCCTGATGACATATCCCCTCATGTGCTTAAAAAATGCGCAAACACAATATCAGTGGCACTAAGTATCATATTTAAGGAGTCATTGGAGTCGGGGGAGATTCCAAGATGCTGGAAACAAGCAAATGTGATACCTATCTTCAAAAAGGGAAGGAGGGATACGGCTCTGAACTATAGACCAGTTTCCTTGACCAGCATAGTTTGCAAAGTTATGGAGAAACTACTAAGGAAACATATCTCTCTTCACTTGGAATCCTTCAACTTTTTGTCAGTGAGGCAACATGGCTTCAGAGAAGGAAGATCAACAGTAACAAACTTATTAGAATTTTATGATGAGGTAAGCCAAATCTTACAGGAAAGAGAGGGCTGGGCAGATTGCATATTCCTAGACTTCCAGAAAGCGTTTGACACTGTTCCACATGGGAGACTTATTAGGAAGCTGCAATCAATGGCTAGAATAGGTGGAAATGTCTTGGAATGGATAAAAACTTACTTAGAAGGAAGGGAACAGAGGGTTAGAGTAAGACACTCAGTGTCTGAATGGAGAAGAGTTAGTAGTGGAGTTCCACAGGGTTCAGTTTTAGGGCCACTTTTGTTCCTTGTATATGTAAATGACCTACCAGAGTCTGTAAATTCATTCATGAATATGTTTGCAGATGATGCAAAGATTGTGAAGAAAGTAAAAAACGAGAACAATGGTAGAGAACTTCAGGAGGATCTAAATAATCTGCATGAGTGGTCAGAAAAGTGGCTAATGAAATTCAATACCTCAAAATGTAAGGTAATGAGAATGGGTACAAGTGCAAGAAGGCCCAAGCTTGACTACTCGGTGGCTGGAGTACAACTTCAGGAGACAGAAAATGAGAGAGATCTAGGAGTAAACATATTGGCAGATTTGTCTCCAGAAATACATATAAATGGCGTAGTAAGGGCAGCATATGCATTCTTATCAAATGTAAGGGTAGCCTTCAGGCACATGGACAAGGAAATGTTCAGAAATATTTATGTAACCTATGTGAGGCCAAAACTCGAATATGCAGCCCCCTTTTGGAATCCGCACTTGAAAAAGCACATAGCTAAGCTTGAAAAAGTTCAAAGACATGCCACAAAACTGGTGCCAGAAATACGCAATCTCGGTTATGATGAGAGGCTGAGGGAATTAGACTTGCCATCACTCGAAGCTAGAAGAGTAAGGGGGGATATGGTGACAGTCTTTAAATTCCTTCATGGTTATGATAGAGTGGATAGGGATCGATATTTCGATATGGCTGGCTCTAGAACTAGAGGTCATAGTTTGAAGCTTCGGAAGAAAACTTGTTTGCAGGATGTAAGGAAATACTTTTTCAGTGTAAGAGTAGTTGATAATTGGAATTCGCTAAGCGAGGAGGTAGTTAATGCTACCTCAATCCATAGTTTTAAGGACAGGTATGATAAGTATCACTAAGTCTAAAAATGGAACCGATCAGGAGACGGGAAGATACGAGCTTTGGGCTCTTTCCCGTAAACACAATTAGGTAATCACAATTAGGTAATCACACACACACACACACACACACACACACACACACACACACACACACACACACACACACACACACACACACACACACACACATATATATATATATATATATATATATATATATATATATATATATATATATATATATATATATATATATATATATATATAGTTTTGTATGTGTGTGTATGTACAATATATATATATATATATATATATATATATATATATATATATTATATATATATATATATATATATATATATATATATATATATATATATATATATATATATATATATATATATATATATATATATATATATTCCTCATTCCCCCTTGTAAGGGGGGTGCCCGAGCCAAGAAACGCACATTCCCCACATCTTCCCCCCTTACACCCTGTGTGGGTCATCCACAAGGTAGGCAGCAAAGGATATTCTACAATGAGGCCCGACAGCCACAGCTGGTTTATCACCACTGCTTCATCACATGGCAACTCCACACACACCTGTCCACCACAGTTCACTGAGTTAGCAGGTACGAGAAATCCCTTTAGGCTGTGTCATATATGCACAATCTTCCTCCACTCATTCCTATCTTGGACATGCACTCTTCCCTGTTCCACTGATATTCCACGTGCATTCAAGGCTCTTTTCACGCTATCCATCCATCTCATTCCAGGTCTCCTTCTTGACCTAACTCCAATCACTTCTGCACTCCACACTCTCTTCACTATTCGTTTATCACTCATCCTTTTTCATGTGTCCAAACCATCACAACACACACTGATCTAACCTATCCGACAGCTTCATTCCAACACCCGTTCACTGCCTGTTATCCTCATTTCTTACTCTATCTATTCTAGGTACACCAATCATACCTTTCAAACACCTCATCTCCATTACATTCAACTTGTTCTTTTCATCTTCTCTTGCATTCCAAGTCCCTGCTGCTCCATACAATACTGTCGGCACAATCACAACTTTATATATCCTTCTCTCTGCATTCATTACCAAATATCTATTTCTCATTACAGTTTTCAACCCACCTAGACATTTTCTTGCTTCCTTCACTCTGTGATTTACCTCTGCATCAACTCGTCCACTTGATGCATGCGACCCCAGATACTTAAAACTCTCAACTTCTTCAAGCAACTCCCCATTCATCCTACATTCAATCTGCCAACATTAACACTCCTCGTGCATCTTGTGAATTTACTTTTACCAATATTCACCAAAAACTTCCTTCTTTCACACGCAATAATAAACTCAGTCACCAAATGATTCATTTCATTTTCAGTATCAGGTACCAGTACAATATCATCCACAAATAGCAACTAACTCAATTTCCACAAACTTTCGTCATCACCCACTAGTCCAAGCCTCTGTCTAATACTCTTTCATTGACTTCCCTTATCACTCCATCCATATACACATTAAACAACCATGGCGACATTGCACAACCTTGACGTAACCCAACATTCACCTCAAACAAATAACTCATACCATTCCCAACTCTCACGCATGCTCTACTATTCATGTAAAGACTCTTGACTGCATTCAACAAACTTCCACTTATTCCATACAGTCGCAACACCTACCACAACCCCTCTCTATCTACCCAGTTATACGCTCTCTCGAAACCAATAAAGGCCCAAAAAGTGTTCCTACCATTCTCCAAGTACTTCTTACACACCTGTCTTACCGCAAACACATGATCCACACATCCTCTTGATCTCCTAAACCCACACTGTTCTTCCCCAGTCAATCTCTCAGTACCTTTCCTAATTCTCTCGATTAACACTCTTCCATATACCTCACCAACTGCACTCAACACACTAATTCCCCTAAAACTAATACACTCATACTTATCTCGCTCCCCTTTGTAAAGTGGAACTACACATGCACTCCTCCAATCAACTGGGACCCTCCCTTTCCTGAAACATACAGTCAACAACCTAACCATCCATTCTACTTATGCCTCCCCACCTTTTGAAAAGCATTCAGCATGACACATATCTATTTCTGGTGTTTCACCTGCTTTCATTGCTCTTAATGCCAAATGTATATTCTCTTTTGTTATATCTCTATCATTCTCAAATCCTAACATTGACATTCTCCTTTCGTTTTCCACAGCCACAATATCTGCCTCTCTATCATCTTCCTCATTCAGCATGTTCTTGAAATATTCAGCCCATCTCTGTCTCACCTTTGTTTCATGCACTAGCAATTGCCCATATGCTCCTTTCATCCTCTCCTCCATACCTCATTCACCTTTCCTCACTCTTTTCACTTCCTTCCAAAACATCCTTTTTATTCTTTTCAAAATTCTCAGACTAGCATCTGCCCCACCTTACATCCGCTTCTCTCTTTGCCTCCCTCACCACGTGCTTTGCTAAACTCCTCTTTGCACAACACCTTCATATGTCTCTATATTATCTACCCGCAACCATACCTCATATGCCCACTTCTTTTCAGCCTCTACTGCACTCACCTGCTCATTCCCCCATTCACTACTTTTCCTTTTACTTCCACCAGTTAGTCTCTTTCCGCACACCGCGTCAGCACAGTTCATAACTTCCTCCTTGAAACAGCCCCATTCTTCTTCCACTCCCTCCCCCACTTTCTCTTTCACTACATTCCACACATTTCTTGTCGTATGACTTCCGTCATGCTGAAGCCAGTCCGTCATGCTGAAGCCAGAATCTGAAACTTGTAACAGATCTTGAGGGGTAACGGTTGGTCGAGGGCACAGATATTTTATTACAATGTTTGTAGAAAGTGTCAAGGAGATATATGACCGGAACCGTGAGACTTAGGATCTGGCATCGAGAAGGGCAGGAAAGGCCAGGAAGTTAGCCATTTCCTAAGCCGCAAGAAACATAAGCATGTGTTTCGTACGTAGGTACATGTCCTGGAGAGATGCCCAATAACTCCTCCCCGGAAGTAGGCGGGATTCCACTTTGAACCTGGCGCTGATTAGCTAGGACTAGATCTCACTGATTTCATTGGAGAATTGGATGTTAAGCCACGCCCTGCCCCTGGGGGTATATCAAGAGCCACCCGGAGCAGAGACAGTTAGTTAGAACTTTGCCAGGGGCACGAATAGATCATAGATTGTGATAGTCATAGGGTGGGGGCATTGAGGCGTCGGATGTGTTGTACTCTAGAATAAATATAAGCAAAGGAACTACTGCTTGTCCATTCTTACCTTGTAACCACGCTACCATAATTATAAGTATACAACGTAAGGAGGTAATTACCCTACGTCAGTGGTGACAAACGGAGAGATAACCCACTCATCTTACAAAGTGTGAATTCAAATGGAAGTCCAAAATTCATACGACAACTTGGTGGACAGCTCGGGATCATACGACAACTTGGTGGCAGCGGTGGGATCATCACGCCTGGAAAACATACACAGAGACTCTCATATCAGAAGAAACCAGTGCAAAGAAAAGAAAATAAGAATGGCAAAAGCAGAAATCCAACATCTCCCAATTCAAGAAATGAGCGACGAGGCCAAACACCGGAGAATTCTCGAACTGGAGGAGCAAGTGCGGCGCCTACAAACTCCTGCCGACGCCGCTCCGTCGAGAAGGAACTTGGTCGACGCCGACAGTGAAACCGACGCCTCAAACATCGACGAACAGCCGGCCGCTCCGAACCCCGTGGTGACACAGGGAACGCAGCAGGCCCAGCCCCCACCCCGTGCCCTGGTTGTAAAGACGCCTCGAGTCAAAAATTCACTTTTATACCTCGACGGCGCAAATGTAAAAGACCGTGAATGTCCGTCCATAATTCCCGCGACCGACTTCCTGAAATACTTGGGTCTGCGGATGAGAAGTGACGAGTGCTCAAATAGAGAATATTATAAAACTTTGAAGGAACTATTTCTAAGATATTCCTTAGTAAGCCGAAGTGTGACCGGAGCATTGAGTGAAAATGCCCATTACAAGAGGTATAAGTTGCCGGATCCGACCAAGAAGACGGCGATTCGACGATTTTACTCGAAGAGAAGAAGGAAAACCCGCTCCTTCCTTGCCTTCTGCCATGAAGTTTTTCAGGACCACCTCCTTAAAATAGCTAAGTACTTGTGATCTGTATCCAGTGAGTAATGGGACAATTAGTAAAAGAAATTGAGGTCGGTGGACGCCGCCATTTTGTCTTGTAGTTATGCTTTGACTCAGCCAACCCGCTTATAAGGGGTGTGGCGCTTAATAAGTTGATAAAAGTAGAATTTCTGTACCCATTACTAACATGGATAATTTGTACTAATAGCTATAAGCAGTAATAAACTCCATTTTTGTTATAATTTGAGTAATATAAAGAATTTGCGTTGGAAGTGTGTTCCATTTATTTGTATTAATGCCTAGATTGAATTTTAAGAACGCGAATGTATCGATTTTTTAATTGACAAATTTAATGCACGTGAAATCACTATTACAGTCTATTAATTTCTAAAGCGTAAGAAATCGAGTGTTACGATTGCGCCTGTTTTTAAGTTTTTTTTCTTTTTTTGTTTGTTTTTTCTACGCGGGAGGAATGTTTTAGCGAAAGAAAGACATAAGCGACAGATCGTTCTTTTTGTGTTATGATGATGGGGAATTAATATTACGATACGTGTGTGGCATGTTTTTTTTTGAAGAATAAGAAATTTCGTGATATTAGTTAGAGATGAGTTTTTTGATTTCACGCTATGCAGGCGAAAGTAAGAGTAAATTAGAGTAGTTTGTGCTGTCCTAGAATAGGGAAGGTTTTTCAGTGTCACCCAAACGTAGCTTCAAGGGAGTAGAATGTTTGTTTGTTCGTTAGAATGGGACTTAGGACTGGTGAGGAAGTCTGTGACCGCACGGCTCAGCCGAGATTTCACCTTTACTCTTCTTCAGAGAGACCGGGAAAGGAAAACCAACATGTTGTAAATAAAAGGGAATTTTACAGAAAGGGGACGATTGTTTTGTAAGTGATGCAGCGAGTGAGGCAGAGAATGAGTATGAATGACTGGGGGTATAATGGGGGGGGTTGCTCTAGGGGGTGAAATCGCGGAAAGCACCGTTAGGAAGCATGATTGGGGAGTCTGCGAGGATCGTTCCCCTGCTCCGCCAGGTCCTTCTGCATGCCATATCAGAGTGTATTTATGGGAGGTGATGCGCTGTTGCAATATCTAGTGACGGATATGGATGAGAAGGTAATTCTCCACCTGCCCAGATATGGTTGAAATGCCGAGTTTGTTTTATTTTTGTTTTGTCCCCTACTCCGCCATTGAGATTATTATTCGATTTCCGAGAGATTCCAAGATAGATGTTACGTGATAAAGGACGTGAATCTATGAATGATTCTTTATTTTCTTTGCTAGCTGCAGTATATACATTATCTGTCTGAAGAGATATGTTAGATTGATAAAATAAAACTTTGCGAGTTTTAGCCATGATAATGTTTTATCAAAATTATTTCCGCTTGGTCATAAAGAAAGAGTGAGAGCTGACACGAAATGACAACAAGAATGTTACACAGCTGTATCCCGTATTTGAGAGAGCAGTTATAAGTCAAATTCGAGATAGTAAAAGAATATATATATTTTATGTTTGAATTGTTTATGTACAACTCCGTACGAGAATTTGAAATTAAGCAAAATGCATTCTTTACTGTTGATAATGAAATATACTTTTTGTTTTTATTATTGCATACACAGAGATAGACTTTTTATATTCTTAGATACCCGTTTTTGTTATAGTTCTTTTTGTATTGAAGAAATCTTTAAAATCTTACTTAAAGGATTCTGAAAAGATTATCTAGAGATAGCCATGGTTAATCCCTATCATTTTCATGAATTTTAGATTACAATCGGGCTAATTAAAGATAATTGAGATTATTAGAGATTATTTGCTGAGTTTTAAAGTTAAAATTAATGACACTTAAGTCCTTTTTAAGAAGTTGTTAAGAAAAGGATATTTGTACTTTTGTTGATAGTAGTAGGGATACTGTCACATATGATTTTAGTTTTTTGCTTTAATTTCATCAGTGTGTGTGCTTCGACTTAACCCTCTGATTTATAGCATGAAAAGAGAGAGATTGTCATTATAGACAAGGATGTGTATGCTGTTACAGTAAAGTCCTTATCAAGATTAAACAGAAAGGAATGGATTTATGCTTCGACAGTTCTGCAGTTGTACACTAAGTTCTTTTTGCTTTTGTTTTTGTTAATGAGGGAATGAGAATAGCCGCTGACAATAAACGTAAGACTCTATCGATAGTCATTGCTAACGTTTGTTCACGTTCAATTGTTTATTTATTTTATTATTAGAGATACTCTGCGACAATTTTTTATTTTCAGTACAAGTAAAAGACAGAGGCCCATCTCAGCTGACTTGTGAGTGGAAACCGCAACGTATTTCACGGTCGCCCAGTCTCTCTCTCTCTCTCTCTCTCTCTCTCTCGCTCTCTCTCTCTCTCTCTCTCTCTCTCTCCCTCCTACCTTTCACTCGACTCTGAGCCTGACAGAGGCTCCGTTCAATGCTAAAAGAACGTTGCTGTCTTTGATTTTTTGTGTGTGTTTTTTTCCAGCGAAGCTAGGCGATAATTGTGCCTACATTTCATTGCAGTCAATAGATTGTTGCATGCTGTTATTGCATAAATACTGATAAGACATCGGTAGTACCGCCATTTGCATAAATGTTTTTGCCACATGTCGCAACTGTTTGGAGAATAAATAGAACTCCCATTGACAAATTGTGGAGCCAGCAAGTTGCCACTTATGCTATATATATATACATTGATTATGACAGCAGGAATTTGAATATTAAAGGAGACTGTGTTAGAATAAGCATCACTATGAAATGTAAGTATAGACCTCTGTTCTTACTTCTGAATATCAGTCTCCATTGTATATATATTGACATTTCTGATTTAGTATATTTATTTTTATTGTTTATTATTCTTATTTTTAGATCATGATTATTAGTAATGTTAATATGTTGACTGATATTGTTGCTATCTCTCAATGGCCTGTTGCTAATTATTATTTTTGAAATGAAATCAGCAGTAACTTGATGATTTGTATCTTTTATCTGAATTCATACTTGATGTTACTGTAGCCACCGCTAATAAGAATGTTTCTTTAGTGGCTTTTCTCAGCATTTAATGATTGTTCTTTTTGACATTTATAGTAGAGTAATGCTATGTAGCAGTTGCTAAGTCCTAAGTATCTTGGAATAATAATCTAGTTGTGTAGACACATATCTTCCATTACCACCCTATTCCTAGGCAGCCCCGACCTGCAAGTTCTAAAAGTCTTTAGATTTTGTCCGTTCAGACAAGTCCCTAGTGCCCATTGAATAGAGATTGCAATCACTTGCAGTTGCAGGGGAGGCAAAGTATAGCCTCGATTACCAACGTATGGCCATTGTTGGTACCCTGAAGTCATAGGGAACCTTTCTTATAACTGTAGTAGTGACATAGGTTCAAACTTTCATCCCGAGATCTACTTCGAAGGTACGTGCGAGGGCCGTAAAGGAAGAGAATCGCTGTGACGTTGCAGGTCTCCTGCGTGGTGGTCTTAGTCAAGATCGGCCGAGGGCTTTTTTGTTGGATGTTCACCCTTGAGGGTGAGCGGACCTTCCACTTGTGTCCCGCGGGACGAGGAAGCCGGGCTGGAAGGATTAGCGGGATGGGCCCAGTCCTTGTCCTTTTTGTTTTGCCTAACCGAGTAACGGAGATATGGCAACAAACCTGGGCCTGCAGCAAGGACGGCGGGGGAGTGAAAAACTGAGGACACAAGGAAACCGTTTTATAACGCCTAGCAAGAATTCATGAGCAAGGGATAGAGAAAGTAAAAGTCGTCCTAGACAGAGAAAACGAAAGTCGTCCTAGACAGAGAAAACGAAAGTCGTCCTAGACAGAGAAAACGAAAGTCGTCCTAGACAGAGAAAACGAAAGTCGTCCTAGACAGAGAAAACGAAAGTCGTCCTAGACAGAGAAATTAAAAGTCGTCCTAGACAGAGGAATTAAAAGTCGTCCTAGACAGAGAAAACGAAAGTCGTCCTAGACAGAGGAATTAAAAGTCGTCCTAGACAGAGAAAACGAAAGTCGTCCTATCCATTGGTCTCTGAATAGTAATATAATATGAAAGTAAAACATGTTTTGTTTCAGGAGTAGTTTTTAAGGCTTAATTTTAAGACAAATCAATGCCCCTAATAATGATAGGAATAGAATTTATGAAGGTAAGGTCTCTTATAGAAATTACTGTTGATGTTATAGTCTATTGCATTTTACATGTTTATACATGCTAATACTCTACTTAATTGTTTGCTAATGTCCTAAATGAGTCATAATCCCACTGTAATTAACTCAATTTTGTCTTTTAAAGAAACGAGAGAAGTAGATGAATTAATGTTTTGATTTAAACTGACTTTTTGATCTTAATTAATGTTTGATATTAGTTTCACACTGGAATTATGGTTGTTTAAATATAAGAATATGTTTGTATTACAGATTTCCAACAAGGAAATAGACCCTGCATGCTCTAGTTGTCTGTAAAAGTACTATATGTATGTTATGGTTGTGTAATTTGTATAGGATTCATAGAAATAGGAATTCTTAGAAAATAGCTTAAATAATTCGGCCCCATTTCTATTGTGAACTAATGTTAGCTAGGATATGTCCAAGAGCTCCCGGAAAATTAGCCCATGCTTCGACTGAAATAAGAGATATTTCAGTTTTGGTTGGGAGGGATGTCGTATGACTTCCGTCATGCTGAAGCCAGTCCGTCATGCTGAAGCCAGAATCTGAAACTTGTAACAGATCTTGAGGGGTAACGGTTGGTCGAGGGCACAGATATTTTATTACAATGTTTGTAGAAAGTGTCAAGGAGATATATGACCGGAACCGTGAGACTTAGGATCTGGCATCGAGAAGGGCAGGAAAGGCCAGGAAGTTAGCCATTTCCTAAGCCGCAAGAAACATAAGCATGTGTTTCGTACGTAGGTACATGTCCTGGAGAGATGCCCAATAACTCCTCCCCGGAAGTAGGCGGGATTCCACTTTGAACCTGGCGCTGATTAGCTAGGACTAGATCTCACTGATTTCATTGGAGAATTGGATGTTAAGCCACGCCCTGCCCCTGGGGGTATTTCAAGAGCCACCCGGAGCAGAGACAGTTAGTTAGAACTTTGCCAGGGGCACGAATAGATCATAGATTGTGATAGTCATAGGGTGGGGGCATTGAGGCGTCGGATGTGTTGTACTCTAGAATAAATATAAGCAAAGGAACTACTGCTTGTCCATTCTTACCTTGTAACCACGCTACCATAATTATAAGTATACAACGTAAGGAGGTAATTACCCTACGTCAGTGGTGACAAACGGAGAGATAACCCACTCATCTTACAAAGTGTGAATTCAAATGGAAGTCCAAAATTCATACGACAACTTGGTGGACAGCTCGGGATCATACGACATTCTCACACTAGCCTTATACTCACAGTCTTTCTCTTTTTTATACAATTCATTCACTTTTAGCATCTCTCTTCTTCTCTCACTTCTCCTCTTTCTCCATTTGTCTCCCACTCTCAGACTTCTTTCACTAAATAATGATCAGATATTCCACCACTAGCTTCTCTCAGTACATTCACATCCAATACTTTTCCAATTACCCTCCTGTTCACAACAACATAATCCATTAATGCTCTGTCAGCTACTCTTCCATTATCAACTCTGACCCATGTATACTTGTGCACATCCTTCTTTTTAAATACAGTATTAGAAGTCAACATCTCTCTCTCAACACATACTTCTATAATTTTCTCTCCTTTCTCATTCCTAGCAGGTACTCCATACTTCCCAATTACACCATCCACTGGCTCACTCCCTACTCTAGCATTCAAATCTCCCATCAACACCACATTCACATTCATTCCCAAATCTTCCACACACACGTTCAGATTCATCCAAAATTCCTCTCTTTCTTCCTCACTTCTTTCACTACCCAGGCCATATGCCCTCAAAAATGCCCTAGCCTCGTATCCCGGCCTCATTTTAGCCACTTTTATTCGAAAAGATACTTCATTCAATTCTACCACACAGTTATTCATCTCTTCACTTAATAACAGAGCCACCCCCTCTCTTCCTCTCCCCCTCTCAACTCTAGACACCCTACCTACCCCGTTCACCTCACCATTCATTTTATCTTAGTTTTGCTCAGTGCAAGAACATCTATCTTTCTCTCCACAAACATACTCCCTATCACCTCCTTCATACTTTCATTTACACCACAACCACGCACATTCAGAGACCCAATTACTAGCGTTCTGGCTGGATCTCTCCTACCAGAATATCCCCACATCTCTTGGCTATTCGTAGGAAGTAAAATACAGAGGAAGGGATTCCCAGTCCCCCCGTGCCATCCTATTTAGTCGACTTTTGCGACACGCTGGGAACACGGAGGAAGTATTCTTAACCCTGGTTGTAATAGTCCTATTTGTGGTAAAACCTGTTGAAGTTGCGAGATTACATTATTACTATTATTATTATTATTATTATTATTATTATTATTATTATTATTATTATTATTATTATTATTATTATTATTATTATTATTATTATTATTATATTTTACTACTACTACTACAACTACAACGATTTCTTCTACTACTGGTACTACTACTAGTAGTAGTAGTACTGCTATTCATAAAAATAATAGTATTAATAATAATAATTGTAATAATATATATATATGTGTGTGTTTGTGTGTGTGTGTAACCAAAGCGATGATAGATGCTTTCAGTTGTATAAAATTGCAAACATAAGTAATCGATGTTTTTGCTTATCTAAAAGTGCAAACTTGAAAAATATTTTATGTATATTTTGCATTCATAAGAGTGGGCAAGCAAAAGAATACTCTATAAATGTGCAAAGAAAGGAGAATGCCAAGGATTTGTTTGACTAAAGCGAAGTATAAACGAAGTGATACCTTTAGTTCTATTTTTCATTAAAAATATGTAAAACATCTTGATATGCTGAATATTATTTTTGCCTACATTGAAACTGGAAACCGAGAGCAAAAATGTTTTTGAGTGTATAAATGAGCAAATATATGATATATTTAAGAGGTTTTGTTTTCATAAAAGCACAATAAAATAAAATTTTTAGCATACATTTTCCTAATTATTACATTGTACAAAACAAGTTTCAAACGCTTTTTGCATGTCTAAACAACGGAAAAAGTGAGTTAAAAACATTTTCACTTAAATATAAGTACCAAAAAGGACGTGTCCAAAGGATACTTTTTAACTTTACCGAAATACAAACATAAAGAACGAAAGAGACAGTTTTGATAAAAGATAAGTACAAACAAAAGGAATGCAAAAGAAATATTAAAACTGACTACATAAAGGATGGTAAAGACGTACTTTATTTTAAAAATAAAGTGCGAGTAGAGGAAAAGCTAAAGATTTATTGGAGGGAGGGGTGACAAATTATGCTGTAAATAGTCGCAAATCATCAAACGTGATTTTGCAGCTGCATGTTTATGGTGAGTAAGAAAGACCAAACAAGATATTAAAATATGGATATTATTGATAACCAATAACAAAATAGTTTCTATTTATGTGGTTATGAGCTGTAGTTAATAACGTTTTTCGTTCCTTTTATGCTTGAAACACGAGCGCTTGTTTTATATATTGGCACTTAGAGCGTTTACAAGAAATAACATCACTTGAAGGGGGAGTTCCAGGATATTTTTTTTTACTTTCTAGACAAGTATTCAAGTAATTTATGTATCAGTATGATTTAGAGGCAATCATAGCTTGGCTTACCATATAAGCGCTTATTGAGGATTTGGGGAAAATTTACACGATGTTAAATCTGTTGAGTTGCGAGATTAAGGATTTTCTTATTTTCAGTAAAATTTAGGATTTTCTTCTTTATAGGTAAGATTGTTTGGATCATTTATGCATAGGTATAATTTAAACGCAATTATAGTTAGGCTAAACATGCAAGTTTCTTTTAAGGGTGTTCAAAGAATTTATGTTTTGCCACGATGTAAAAGCATTTGAAAATAGAAAGATGAATGTGTTTTCTTTGTGTGCGCGTGCGTGTAGTTATTTGAATGATTTATATATTGTAATGATATAAACAGTACTTGATAAACATTTAGTAGTATTCAAGAGAGGTATTGAATGCTTACAAAACATGAAAACATGGGAGGAAGTGCGTAATTGTCAATTTCTTTACAAGAGAATTTCTTGCATTCACGTACTTTTAAATACTGTAGATGATCTGTAATTACTAAAGAAAATTATAAACTGCAGTGAAATATTTCTGGAATATTTCTTAAAACAGATAATGCTTCATATTCATTGTTATGAAAAATGATTTTAACAATTTATCTATTAAAAACACTTCATTGCCAAGACGATTCCTAGGTAATGAATCATATCAAATCGACTCCAGAAGTTCTTTGTTCACGAGTTTAAAAAAATATTATAGTTGTTCATCACTAATGAACTTAAAACATAGCTATAAGGCTTTTAACTCTTACAATGAAATAAAAAAATGAAGCTAGACTGCATGCAAAGGCTGATCCTGTAAACCTATATTATATACACATTTTCTGGGTATTTATCATGATGAAATAAATAAGCACAATAAAACGAACACTAAAAAATATTATCCTAAAGATCATACTTGGATAACAAATACATATATTAAACTTCATCGGTCAAGAATAAACATTAATATCAATACAATCAGTGTTTCGCAATAAGAGGGAATCCAATGATTGAAAAAAAAAACTTTCCAACATAAAAGACACAAACAATAATTATTTCGCAATTTGCATAATACGATGAAACCCAACACATGATAATCATATCAGATGGTTAGCTTCATATCTTACCAGTGTAGTCCGTAGGGTTGGGCACACGTTAAAGAGATATATACCTGAGGTGAGGGAAGAGAATACAAAGTGATGGTTTTCTTTGCATGTCAGCTGTAAATAGTAAGAGATTGCGAGCAATATGTCTTGAAGCCTAATATGATCTGTCTTCCGTTTTATGTTTCTTTATTAATCCCCATTCGACTGGAGGTGGAATCAAGATTGGATGCCCTTCCTAGTATCCCGCAGTGAGCTCGAACATGGGTTGGAAGCCAAATATAATTAAGTTTATTTCTTTTGTCATCAAATATGTGGTCGTTTACACGCACAAATGCATTACAGCATGCACACACTACTCATATGTACAAAGTACATATGAAAACAATATTTTAATATGTTGCTTTATTACTTTTATTCCTATTGCCATTATAACATGAAATATATATATATATATATATATATATATATATATATATATATATATATATATATATATATATATATATATATATATATATATATATATATATATATATATATATATGCACAAAATAGATCAGAGAGAGGACTCAGAGTATGTGTTTTTTACAAAGCTCCTATTGTTAAATTGATTTTTTTTTATTCTAAGCATCATAACTCAGGAGTTTTTGCACTCACACACAGTAACCCAAATATTAAAAAAAAGTATTATTATTGTTTTACTTTTTACCCTCAATGTAAAATTTTCTAAAAAAAAAAATAAAAATTTTTTTAATGCATATACACATTTGTATGGAAACTCATAACCGACAATGAAATTAAGCTCTAACAGCGTTATGATATAAATAGACATCTGCAGAACAAAAAGTATACATACACACATACACATGCCTCATTCCCATTTGTAAGGGGGGTGGCCGAGCCAAGAAATGCGCATTCACCGCGATCCATAAACACCTCAACCACTCCTCTTAGCTCGGAAGCGCGAAAGGGATTATTGCTCTGAAACGCAGTGCTATTTATATATTTGTTAGATGAAGGAATTTCACGGTAAAAGTAAACAACGACATATAAGGGGTTTCTTTCACTCTTTCTTTTTCCATTTACGTTAAGTCAAACCCTTTTTCAAATATTCTTTGATTTCTGTCATTTTCAGGTAAACGTTTCACAGTATTCGTGATCCAGCGTCTCTTTAACTACATAAGCTGATAACCTGTCACGTTTTACTGAAAAACTTTTGTACCGTACTACAAATGAAATCGACCCACAAACTCGCCTTGTGGCACACCAACCAAATTAATTTTACATCATTTCTTCCCTCTTTATAATAAACATTCAATAGTTATCATTAATATATTATGATCAATGAAATATTTAAGATGATTTTACTATTATTATTATTATTATTATTATTATTATTATTATTATTATTATTAAAGTGCTAGTAGTAGTAATAACTATTGTTGTATAGTGGCTGTTTCTTTGACTATAGACACCTTTCATAGGGCTATTTTTTTAAGCCTGGATAACTCAAATTATATCAATATATAAAATAAAGATATAATATGTTATACTTCTTTTCTTTCCAGAATATATAGATATGGAGAATCAACGAATGTTAAGATAAACAGAGAAAATCAGCTGAAAATCTCATATACCTTACTTGTGCCTGCAAAATGCACCGATTCTTCACCTATGTACAGTAACAGTAAAGGTGACGAATACTAATTGGAAAAGATCTCAAAAATACGAAATAAGAGTACCAATACCTCAACACACTAATGCACCTTCAGGGAAAGACGACGAATATCTTTGCACTCCATGGCCATTCCCTCTTCAATGCAACCATGTTCATCAATTCTTTCCAACACTCCACCATCACCCCCATATCATCATCATAACAGTAACAAAAACAATGACTATGGAGCGGAGGAACCTTCTCCTCCTACTCCCATGTGGATTTACATGACAGTGTGGATAGCAGCTGTTTTGGTATACGTGAATGGTCTTCATGGAGATTTCGTACACGACGATATCAGTGTCATCGTATCCAATCCTGATGTTCTGGGAATGAATTCTCTATCTCATGTCTTCCTCAACGATTACTGGGGGAAACCCATGACAGATCCTCTCTCACATAAGTCCTATCGACCTCTAACGATATTAACATTCAGGTAAGTTCATTATTTTGGATACAGAGATACACAGTGAGCAAAAATGTTTAGGTTGGTAACATGATGTAAGTATGACCTTATCAAACAACATTCACCTTGTAATATGTAATAGTACTGTACTCTTGGCTCCCTCTATTTTTTCTACTTCTTTTGACCTCTCGTCTTTCAACACTGATCTCTCATCATCTCATGGCCTAATCCTACCATATTTATAGGTTTTCATTTCTTTCACTATTCTTTAAACCAGTCCTCTTCTTCTTGTTTATTATTCTCTTATTTCTACCCTGTTCTTATGCTGCTACTTTTTACTCATGCCCATGCTTTCTTGATGCCTGGTCCTGATGAGGCAAATTTATCTTTGTCCATCCCTGTGTTACACTTAAAAATATCCCAAGATCTTTTATATTAATAGTCTTGATTTGTTATGAAAGTAATTTGTAGGGTAGCAATTACCAAAACCACATGTGTGCACAAATCTGTATATGCGTGTGTGTGTGTGTGTATGTGCCAGTGTGTCAGCAAGTGTAAAATGGACTTGAGATTCAAGACTTAATATATCAAAATATCGTCTTCTTAAGGACATCATTATGGATACCATTACAGCATCTCTTCCAGGGCTAAAGAGCATAAAACCTACTTCATAATATCTCATTTTTCTTAATCTACACAAGTTTACTTATAAAATATTCATATATTCAGATATATGCACTTAAAAACTTATATCTAAACACTCTCAACAATTGTATTGAATAAAAAAAAAAGACTACGTTTCCATAAATAAACAAAAATACATTTAGGACAACTTATATTCATCGTATAATAGCATAATATTGTTTTCAACCTTTAAATAAAAGTAATAACATTAACACCTAAGTAAATACATTTAATTATTATTTCTACCCAATCTCGGGAGAGTAAATATTAATTCAGGGAAAGGATCTCTTTACTTTGAAAGGGAATAGTACTCATTTACAAATCAAATAACCTATTTTCAGTTAATCAGTAAAATATAACTAGGAATCTTCTCCTTCAATTTATGCTACGTTTAAATGATACAAATATGAGAGAGAGAGAGAGAGAGAGAGAGAGAGAGAGAGAGAGAGAGAGAGAGAGAGAGAGAGAGAGAGAGAGAGAGAGAGAGAGAGAGAGAGAGAGAGATGATTACATGCTAAAGGTTCAAGAAACCTTTCGTTAGCTCTGTTAATAATGAATATCTATAGCTGTATATCTGTTATTTTCGCCTAATGAGCATATATATATATATATATATATATATATATATATATATATATATATATATATATATATATATATATATATATATATATATATATATGAGAGAGAGAGAGAGAGAGAGAGAGAGAGAGAGAGAGAGAGAGAGAGAGAGAGAGAGAGAGAGAGAGAGAGAGAGAGAGAGAGAGAGAGAATTTTCTATCTTCACATTTTTAAATCCATAATATTATTTTGCCCTCATTCTTCTTCTTCTCCTTCTTCTTCTTCTTCTTCTTCTTATTATTATTATTATTATTATTATTATTATTATTATTATTATTATTATTATTATTATTATTATTATTATTATTATTATTATTATTATTATTATTATTAAATATTTGCAGGCTATGTCACCAACTTCTTGGCCTTCATCCTTGTGGATACCATCTGGTCAATGTTATCCTCCACTCTTGTGTCTGTTTACTCCTGACGAGGTTCCTCCTCCGAGTGGTTCATCTGTCTCAAGTCACAGCTCTCTCAGCATCTCTCATATTCGCTACACATCCAATCCACACTGAGGCTGTAAGTGTCGAGCTTACTGTATACCACATCTTAGGTATTTATTAATTTTCTTCATGAATGCTATGAGACGGATGTATTTGCCTTGATGTGAACCCTAGTTCTTGAAGATACTGTTCCAACACTGATCTCACATGCACCACTTGTGTAATTTCTAAGCCTACAGAATTGGTAGGCATGACCAGTCCATGAAAGGCGCCAATTCCCTTGTCTTCTAACGCCCTGATGGTCTTTATCACATTGGGGAAGTGAAATGGGTTTCTAGGTGAGAGCAAGGAGCTGCATCCACTAAAGTTTCAAAGGGAGACTTGAATTGATTTTCCTAAAAGACTAATCATCAATATGTGAAAAATTTTCTGCAAGATTCACACATTCTTTATTTAAATATATGGTAAGAGGTAATCATGATGCTATCCAGTGTAAGCAAATATGGAATTAAGTATGAGTAAAGGACTATCCAACATTGTAACAATTGTTTACCAATCAGCACTCATTAAATATATTGCTAATAATTCTGGTCTAGCTCAAAGAATGGATCAATAACGTAACAATATTCAGACACGGCTCAGTAAAATGCGATAAACCATCTGAAGGATTAAGAGTCTTTCTGTTTCAGTTTATGAATAAAATTCTGATAAGTAATTTTTTTTAAGCTGTGGATATATCATACTTGTCACATATAATCCCATCATATATTTGGTATCTTTCTTTTTACGCGTGATGTAAATATTATATTTTAAGAATGTGTGAATATTTTCCAAAAGGTGCTTCACTATTTTAAAAGATGAAGCTGACGTTACCTCATAAAATTTGCAGATCCAGGCTTGACATTTATGAATGTTTTATTAATCTCAATGTGTCTCACCTTTCAGGTGACAGGCGTAGTTGGGAGAGCTGACTTACTCGCAGCCATTGCTTTCTTAGCAGCTATTTTCTCATATCACAGGTACAGCATACTACTAAATAGTGTCGTAAATTTTTCTTTTTATATTTATTTATCAATTTATCAAGCATTTTTATTACTTAAACTAATTGACTGAATACTCTATGCGTAATTATCTTTGAGGAAAAGGGCAAAATATAAAGTCCTTAATTTCTAACTTTGATGCTGATCTTATATCTCAGGGCAATGGAATGTGACCGGCAGGACATCTGGAACTCCTCCAGTACACCGTGGGAATACCAACAAAGTAAAGGATCAACGGAGGAGATAACTGTAAGACCCCAAGGAGACCTTGAATGGGTCAAAATGGAATTAGAAGATTCATGGGAGAGTCTAACAGCAACTCACTGCTTTGTCAGGGATTCCAAAGTCTCAAATGTAAGCCTTGGGAAGACAACAACAGAAGGATTCTCCACAAATTCTCGAGAAAATAAGAGCAGAAAATGTCAAGATGAAAGAGCTCGAAAGGAAGAAAAAAGGAGAGATGTCGGAGAGATAAAAGAGACATTTATGTGGGTAAGGAGAGCAGGAGTCTTGGCAGCTGTTGGCACCCTTTGTAAAGAAAATGCCCTCACTAGTCTCGCAGTTTGTGCTGCCTGGGATCTTATCTTGCATAGAAAGCATATAAGAAGGTGAGATATAATATTCCATTTTTTTCTTGTGCATAAGGCTTCTTATCAAGATCAATTCCAAGGTAGCGACAGTTTCGAAGGCAAGCAGATAACATTTCTTATTACTACAACATCATGTGAACAGAGAATCTTTTCAAAAGCATTCCAAAAGATAAAGAAAGTTTGAAAGTCAGGTAGATTAAATACTCCCGTGTACGTATTATTATTATTATTATTATTATTATTATTATTATTATTATTATATATATATATATATATATATATATATATATATATATATATATATATATATATATATATATATATATATATATATATATATATATATATATATATATATATATATATATATATATATATATATATATATATATATATATATATATATATATATATATATATATATATATATATAAGGAACTGAACATATAATAAAAGATGTTTTTGTG
>JAXCGZ010007753.1:55000-67500 GCA_037179515.1 Halocaridina rubra
TTTTAAAACAAAATTTTATTTAAATCTAATGCTAATAAATAATATTTTCAATATGATTTCCATCATTTTCAATGCATAATTTGATGCGCTTTACAAAATTCAGGTGAACTCGATTGAATAGCTCTGCATAGCGAAATTTCCTATGTACCCAGACTTTGTGGACACCCTGTATATATATATATATATATATATATATATATATATATATATATATATATATATATATATATATATATATATATATATATGGCCCCATTCCCCCATGTAAGGGGGAGACCAAACCAAAAAACAAGCATTCACCACGATCGACACATCTAAACTACTCCTCTTAGCTACCTGGGGATAAAGGGGTTGCCATATCTCCCCACCACCACCCTGCTAGAATGGCCCACAAGGTATGTGGGTAAGGACATTTTTCAGTGAGGACCGACAGCCACATCTACTTTACCCCCACCGCTTCATCACATGGACACATCCCTTACACCTCTCCGTCACAGTTTGCTGAGGTAGCTGGTTCGAGAAATTCCTTCGGCCTGAGCCACCTATACACAATCTTCCTCCACTTATCCCTGTCTCTTGCACACTGTCTTCCCTGCTCCACTGACATTCATGTGCATCCAATGCCCTTTTCATGGCATCCATCTATCTTATTCTAGGTCTTCCTCTTGGCCTAACTCCAACCATTTCTACACTCCAAACTCATTTCGGTATACTTTCAGTACTCATCCAATGTGTCCAAACCAACTCAAGACTCTCTGATCTAAGCTATCCGACAGCCTTCTTTTAACACCCGCTCTCTGCCTGATCTCGTCATTTCTTACTCTATCTATTCGAGATACACCAATCATATTTCTCAAACACCTAATCTCCAACACATTCAGCTTGATTTTTTCATCCTCTCTTGCATTCCAAGTCTCTTCTCCATACAATGCTGTCGGCACAATCACCCTTCCATAAATCCTTCTCGTTTCATTCATTCCCAAATATCTACTTCTCATTACACTTTTTAGCCCGCCTAAATATTTACTCACTTCATTCACTCTATTACTTACCTCCACACTCATCCATTACTTGAGACATGCGACCAAAGATACTTAAAACTCTCAACTTCTTCAGGCAACTCTCCATTCACTGCTACATTCAATCTGCCAACATAACACCCCTAGTACAACTCATGACTTTCCTTTTACCAATATTCACTCGAAACTTCCTTCTTTCACACACCCTAACAAAATGTCACCAAATGACTCAGTTCATTCTCAGTATCAGCCACCCATGCTGTAATCCGCAAATAGCAATTTACTCAATTTCCACAACTTGCACTCCCAACAATTAGTTTCAAGCCTTTGTCTAATACTATTTCATTAATCCCCTTACCACTCCATCCATACACACATTAAACAACCATGGCGATATTACTCAACCTTGTCGAAACCCTACATTCACCTCAAACCAATCACTCATACCATACCTGACTCTCGCACATGCTCTGCTATTCTTGTAAAAATTATTCACCGTATTCACCAAACTCCAAATTTTTCCATTCAGCCATAACACACTCCACAACATCTCTCTATCAAATCTGTCATGCACTTTCTCTAAATCCATAAAGGCCCAAAGAGTGTCCCTACCATTCTCTAAGAATTTCTCACATATCTGTCTTATAACAAACTCCTGATCCACTCATGCTCTTCTTCTCCTGCACCCATACTGTTATCCCCAAGCAATCTCTCAGTGTTGCTAAAGCTACTATACTATCGCTTATCTCCCTTCCCTTTATAAAGTGGAACTAAACATGCACTCCTCCAATCAACTGGGACTCTCCCATTCCTAAAACTTACATTAAACAACCTAATAATCCATTCCATTAATGCCTCCCACCTTTTGACAAGCATTCAAGATGACACCCATCTATCCATGGTACTATACTTTCTTTCATTGCTCTCAATGCCAAATATACCTCCTCTTTTGTTATTTCTCTATCATTCTTAGCATCTAATATTGGCATTCTCCATTCATTTCCCACAGCCACAATCTCTGCCTCTGAATCATCTTCCTCATTTAGCAGTTCTAGAAATACTTAGTCCATCTCTCTCTCTCACCTTTATTTTGTCTACCAGCAATTGTCCATCTGTTTCTTTCACCCTCTCCTCCCTAACTGACTCACCTTTCTTTACTCTTTTCACTTCCTTCCAAAGAATCTTTTTAAACCTTTCTAAAATCAGAGAAAAACCCCTACCCCACTTTACATCCACTTCTCTCTTTGCCTCCCTCATGTGCTTTTCAAACCTCCACTTTGCACTATGCTTTTATATGCCTCAACTTTACCTGTCTGCAACCATACTTCAAATGTCTGCTTCTATTGACACACGACTGCACTCACCTCCTCATTCCATCATTCAAAACGTTTCCTTTTAATTCCACTTATTGCTCTCCTACCACATACTGCCTCTCCACACTACCTAACTTCTTCCTTGAAAAAAATAAATTTTTCTTCCAGTCATTCATCTACTTTCTCTTTCACTACAATTCACACACTCCTCAGCCTAGCCTTAAGAGTCTTTATCTTTCTTTAGTTCACTTATTTTTAGCACCTCTCTTCCTCTTTCACTTCTCCTCTTTCTCCACTTTTCTCCCACTCTCACTCTACTTTCTAATAAATGATCATTGGATATTCCACCAATAGCTCCTCTCTGTACATTCATATCCAATACTCTTCCAATTACCCTCCTGTCCACCACAATATATATATATATATATATATATATATATATATATATATATATATATATATATATATATATATATATATATATATATATATATATATGTATATATATATATATATATATATATATATATATATATATATATATATATATATATATATATATATATATATATATATATATATATATATATATATATATATATGAGATTGGATATATGTTTGTTAGGAAGAGGATGGATGTATTGGCATTGTGTGAGACGAAGATGAAAGGAAAAGGAGAAGTGGCATATGGTGATGTGAAAGGTAGGGTGTCTGGGGTTGAAAGGGGAAGAGCAAGAGAAGGTGTGGCATTATTGCTGAGTGAATGGATGGTAAATAAGGTAGTGGAATGGGAAGAAGTGTCATCTAGGCTAATGTGGGTGAGGGCTAGGATAGGTAGGGAATGTTTGGCTTTTGTTAGTGCATATGGGCCAGGATGTAAGAGAAGTGAGGAAGAGCGGGATGAATTCTGGAATAAGTTAAATAGGTGTGTGGATAGTCTGAGTAGAAGGAACTATGTAGTTGTGTTGGGTGACTTGAATGCCAGAGTGGGTGATGGAGAGGTAGAAGGTGTTGTAGGAAGTATGGGGTACCAGGTAGGAATGAGAGTGGCGAGAGACTGTTAAATATGTGTGTGGAGCAAGAGTTTGTGATAGGTAATAGTCTTTTCAAGAAGAAGTTAATAAATAAGTATACATGGATGAGAGTGGCAAATGGAAGAGAGAAAGAAAAAGCATTGATTGATTATGTGTTGGTAGCAAAGAGCATGATTGGTAGAGTGAAAGCTGTCCATGCACTTAGGGGTGTGTCTGCTGGGATGTCTGATCATTTTTTGGTTGAAGCAAAAGTGGTAGTAGCAAAAGAGTGGGGAAATAGAGTGGGGGGATGTAGAAGGGAAATGGTGAAGGTGGAAGAGTTGAAAAAGCCAGAGAAGAGACAGGAATATCAGGACAGCTTGAAAGTGGCATATGACAGGATGAAAGAAAGAGAAGTTGAGGAGTTAGTGGAGGAATGAGGGTTGATGAAAGAATGTGTTTGGGACATGCAAGTGATGTGTGTGGAAAGAGGTTTGTTGGAGGTGGCATGAGGAGGGGCAGCGAGTGGTGGAATGAAGGGGTGAAAATGAAGGTGGAAGAGAAAAAGAAGGCTTTTGAGGAATGGCTGCAGTGTAACAGTAGGGAGAAGTATGAAAGATATAGGGAGAAAAATGTGGAAATCAAGCGGAAGATAGAGGAAGAAAAGAGGTTGGTAAATGTTAGGTGGGGACAGGATTTTAGTAGGTCATATTAGGAGAATAAAAAGAAGTGAAGAGAGTAAGGAAGGGTGGATCGAGGATGGAAGAGGCAGTGAAAGTTGTGAATGGACAGATGTTAAGAGGGAATAAAGCAAGGAAAAGATGGGCAGAATATTTTGAGTGCTTGCTGAATGTTGAGGAAAATAGAAAGGCAGCTACAGTGGCAGTTGGGGGGGGGGATGTTCAAGTGCCAGTAATGGGAGATGAAAATGAGAGAGAGATTACAAGAGAGGAGTTGAAAAGGGCATTGTATAAAGCAAAAGCAGGTAAAGCACCTGGAGTGGATGGTGTGAGAGCGGAGATGTTGAAAGAAGGGTGTGTGAGTGCATTGGAATGGTTAGTGAGAGTGTTTAATATATGTTTTATGTTGTCATTGGTGCCAGTGGAATGGGTGATTGCTTGTATAGTGCCCCTATACAGAGGTAAGGGAGATGTGTATGAATGCAGTAATTTAAGGGTCATAAGTTTGTTGAGTGTGGTAGGAAAGCGTATGGTAAGATACTAAATAATAGGATTAGGGATAAGACAGAAAATGTGATTGTGGAGGTGCAGAGTGGTTTTAGGAGAGGTAGAGGTTGTATAGATCAGATTTTTATAGTTAGGCAATTATGTGAGAAATATTTAACAAAGGGTAAGGATGTGTATTTTGCATTTTTGGATCTGGAGAAAGCGTATGATAGAGTTGATAGAGATGCAGTGTGGAATGTTTTGAGGTTGTATGGAATTGATAGTAAACTGTTGCATGCAGGGAAGTTTGAATGAGGGCAGTAGAGCTTGTGTTAGGGTAGGGAATGCGGTGAGTGAGTGGTTTCCAGTAAGTGTGGGACTGAGACAGGGATGTGTGATGTCCCAATGGTTGTTCAATATATATTGATAGAGTCGTAAGAGAAGTGAATGAGCGAGTGTGTGGTCGAGGTTTGAGAATGGTAGATGAGGATGATAATGAGTGGGAGCTGAATCAGTTGCTGTTTGCAGATGATACTGTGGTGGTGGCAGATTCAGAGGAGAAGCTGTGTCAGTTAGTGTCAGAATTTGGAATGGTGTGTGAGAGAAGGAAGTTGCGAGTGAATGTGGGAAAGAGTATGGTTATGAGGTGTACAAGAAATGAGGATGGTGCTGGATTGAATGTTATGTTGAATAGAGAGACACTTCAGGAAGTTGATCAGTATAAGTATTTAGGCTCGGTTATGGCTGCAAATGGTGGTGTGGAAGTAGATGTGTGTCAAAGGGTGAATGAAGGATGTAAAGTGTTGGGTGCATTGAAAGGAGTGATGTAGAATAGAGGGTTGGAAATGAATGTTAAGAAACTTGTGTATGAGAAAGTGGTTGTGCCAACTGTGATGTATGGATCAGAGTTATGGGGTATGAAAGTAAGTGAGAGATGGAAACTAAATGTGTTTGAGATGAAATGCCTGAGGAGTATAATTGGTGTGTTTCGGTTGGATAGGGTTAGGAATGAAGGGGTGAGAGTAAAAACGGATGTGAGGAGAGAAATTGCAGCATGAGTAGATATGAATGTTCTGAGAGGGTTTGGCCATGTGTAAAGGATGGATGATGAAAAACTGCTGAAAAAGGTGATGAATGCGAGAGTTGATGGGTTAAATGCTAGAGGGAGGCCTATGTTTGGGTGGATGGATGGAGTAAGGAGAGCGCTGAAAGATAGAAGGATGGATGTGAGGGAAGCAAGTGAGCATGCTAGGAATAGGAATGAGTGGCGAGCGAGTGTGACGCAGCTCTGATTGGCATCTGCTGTTACCACGGGGCTGCATCTTACAAAGGTAGCCCTGTGGTAGGGGCAGTAGGGGAGTTGGCATTTCTGAAGCGACGCAAGTTGTGGAAGAGCTGGGAGGATGGGCTGTGGCACTCTAGCAGTGCCATCTGAACGGTCGCTAGCTCCCTCGTCATTGCCCATAGAGCAAAGTAATCCCCCTATTGTTTCTTTTTTTATGTCGGCTACCCTCCACTTGGGGGAGACAGCCAAGGTATATATATATATATATATATATATATATATATATATATATATATATATATATATATATATATATATATATATATATATATACATTGCAGTCATCCATATGTGATAGTTGGGAGGAACATTCCTCTTGGTTTTCAGACTGCATGTGCGTATGTGTGTAAATTCATTGTGTTCGAATGCTAGTATACATATGAAGATGAATGCATGTATAAATGCAGACATGCATAAATAAAATTTTTACTTTTATGTGTGTACAAATATATGATTAGGACAGAAGTTTGCATGGATACCTGTATTCATACATTAGTTCATTCAAGCACGTACATACATACTTTACTTCACGACACCTAATATTATCTTATTAAAATTGCTTTTAGGGTGTGGAGGGAAGAGGAGTGCTTCTAGGGCTGGCGATGTTAATCCTCTCTTTCCTTCCAGCAACAAATCTCTTATTTACAGTAGGTTTTGTCGTTGCTGAGAGAATCCTCTACATTCCAAGGTAATTACTTTATAGAAATACTTTTTATGTTATATCCAATTCAATCTACTTAATTAGCTATTAAAATAAATTTGTGAAATAGAAAATAGGCATTTTTAGTTCATCTACATAGGAAAAACGTAAACCTGTAGTTGTAAATATCATAATTCTTTATGATTGTAGAAAATGCCTTCAAAGCCTTTTTTCCTGTTGCTTACCTATATACAGTCTAGGTTGGTCACTGATAGTGGGCATCGGTGTCTCCAAAGTGAGTCGACTAAGAACAACTTGCTTTATCTTATTACTCATCACATTTTCTGTGAAGACGATTCTCAGAAATCGAGACTGGGAATCACGAGCCACGCTAACCATGTAAGGGGCCAAATTTAAATTTGTAGTAATTAATAATCGATTTACATAGCATAAAAATAAGTTGTATTATAAAATAAGGTAACTGACTTTCTAGCACTAAGAGGATTTACCAGCGATTGTGCTAAGCAATATCGTTCTCTCTCACACACTCACTCTCTCTCTCTCTCTTTATATAAATATATATATATATATATATATATATATATATATATATATATATATATATATATATATATATATATATATATATATATATATATATATATATATATTTCGCTAATGATACTGCTATTATTTTTAATAAACATTTATTGAACTGTGAAGATAATGTTTTGCTTTCATGAATATCTAAAAAATATAATGTAAATATTTTGTCCGAGGAATATCTAGAGATCAAGTTTCACTATTATTGTTTTTCATGGGTTTTACAAAGATGACATCCTTAATATTTTTTATGAACATTAATGGCGCTGATACTGCTAACATATTGTTTCAGGAATATTTTACATACTTCATGTCCCGAAGATATTGATCTAATGAGCACCTACAAAGTGATATCACAACTAGTTTTTCATAAATGCTCTTAGAGCTAGCATCCCATTTTTTCAGGGACCATTACAGAACAAATATCAACAATATTGCATTAGAAAAACGCGAGTTGGTATTGTCCAAGCTTTGTTTATTATTCTTTCAGAGTTAGTATTACTAATATTTTATTTCCATATATCATTACAAAGTTGGTACACAAGTATTTTACTCTCGAAAAAAGTTTTCACAAAGCTTGTTTTGATAGTACTTTATCACTAATATTCTGGTTTCAAGAACGTTTGCACTGATCAAATAGCTTATATTTTGGTTTCAAGAACATTGACGTGCAATTACTGCTAATATTCCGATTTTATAAATATTGTTTTAACTATTATGTACAATCATTTGCAGACCAGGAATCTCATATATTGTATTTTTAAGACTGTCTAAAGAGCTCGTTTTGATAAAGATTTTCACGTACCGTTTTACAGATCTTGTATGGTTAATAATATATTATCAATATTTCTATCTTTATATAAATTTATATAGCAAATGGCATGAATATTTCAACTAAATATGAGTGCTTACTGATATAGTTTCTAACATATTCTTATTAACGATTACAAAGCTTGAAACACTAAAATTTTGTTTTAATCAACGTTCTTACAGAGCTGGTCTAAAAACGTTACCTCATAATGCCAAGATGCACTATAACTACGCCAACTTACAAAAAGATCTGGGCAACATCCACCTAGCAGAAAAGCATTACAGAGAAGCAATTAGGCAAGTAACTTGGGTTATTTTTATTTGCATTTGTTTAATACAAGCAGATTTATTTATTAATATGTTGAAAAGAACATAAAACTCAACGTAAGCAAATTATGAAAGTATACATCATGAGAAAAATTGCAATATTTCCTCTACCATCCATTAAATTCTAAGAGAGTTGCAAAAAGACTGAAAGTGTAACATTGAATATCATAATTTCATATATTTCTTCCTGGATTCAAATGCTTGAAAGTTAATCAGTTACATTGCAGTTGGATATATTTAGTTTATCTCTATCCATTACTACAGGCTTTACAAAAATGTTTATTCATTTACGCATAATCTATGAAAATAAGTCACAAAGTCACGGTACATTTTTGTCCCCATAATAAGTATGAATATTAAAACTTATTACTTACTAATATCTTGCAAAAAATAGCATTATTCATACTCTTAGCATTATAAAAATCTTAAAATATTCCTGATCTAAATTATTAATGTGCTATATGATCATGGAATATATAATGTAAGTTCAAATAACTATAGCTTAAAAACATTTAAAGGCTTTCAATATAAATAGTCAATATCAATTTGTAACAGCTTGCAGTAAGTAGTTTCACATCTGAGTTCTAAAAATACAACGATATTCGTATTGTCAAGTTACGGAAAAATAGATTACTTTGCAAATGACATTATTTATTCGTTTTCATTGAAGGTTGTGGCCTGAGTACTCGAGCGCACATAATAACCTGGCAACGTTACTCAACGACACTTCCAAGGCAGAAGAGCATTTTCGGTTAGCTTTAAAAGCTCATCCTCAATATGCAAAAGCTTATTATAACCTCGCTAGCCTTAAAAAGTTAGTACTACATATGACAGTTGCTCTTACATAAACTTTTCTTCTAAGTTGATTCTGTTTTTTATATACATATTATTCTACATACTTAATTAAACAATAATTGTTTACACATTTGTAATCCTCTTGTAGTTTAGGTAATAAAATAAACTATTTCTTGGACAAAGAACAATTTAGTATATCCATTAACTTGTTTTTTAACTAAGAAAAGTTTTTAGTGCAACAATTTTGGGATTCTTTTCATAAACTGATTTCAATCTACATCTTTTTCCAGCATCATTCGAATTCCATTTAAAAAATCTAATAAATTTATTTATCTGAATTAGGACAATCTATATCATATTTTCCTGTATTCCGGCCCTTCCTGACATTGTATCAATTGCTCTTTGTATTACTGTCTCTCTCAAGGAGTTTATTTTAAATGAGCATAGGCCTAATTAAATAATGAAGAGGATGATATTTTCTTGACTCTCTCTCTCTCTCTCTCTCTCTCTCTCTCTCTCTCTCTCTCTCTCTCTCTCTCTCTCTCTCTCTCTCTCTCTCTCTCTCTCTCTCTCTCTCTCTCTCTCTCTCTCTCTCTCTGTTGCAATCCATTCTAAACAACTAAGTGAAATCAAGATGCTTAAATATTATATTTTTCTTTCTGGTGTAGACGGCAAGGAATAGTTAGAGAGGCCATGTTTCTTCTGGAGAAATCTCTGATTAACGACGCAACTAACAAGGATACTGTGTCTGCCTTAGCTGCTCTCTACATGGAGGCTGCACGAGAAAATGATGCACAACAATTACATTTAACTCTCCTAAGGGCTAGACCCTACGACCCTGTTATCCATGTCAACTATGCGGCATTTTTACATACAATAGGTGATTTATTTGTTGCAAGAGGAGTTTTCTTTACATGCAAGCAAAGGATTATCTTTATAAGTGAACACTGGGAGGGATTAAGATGACTTGTACTATAAGTTTTATCCCATTTCATATATTTCAGTTCCAATCTCTTGCTCCTAGGCTCAGGTGAAACTCCAACAAAGGCGATACACAGAGAGTGAGACACTTTTAACTGATGTTTTAGAAGAAGAACCCAATAACCGAGATGCATTGTTCCAGCTTTCCCTTCTCTACTCTTACACTAACCGCACTCATGAAGCTCTGGTGATAGCTCATCGTGCTACCGCTGCTCAAAATTGCTCTACCCCACTCTCTTCCTGCGCCCACCTCCATGCCCATTACGCAGATCTGCTCAAGGAGAGTTATAGGGACGAGGAAGCACTTCATGTTAGTATTCATTTATTACCAAAACATCTTCGTTTGTGTTTGCTCAATATGAAGAATGAGATTAAGTTTTCAAATAGTTGAGTTTAAAGAATTTATCTAAGATACAAGCACTAAAAATTCAAAATAAATCTCTTTTTCTCTATGTTAGCATTATCAAGTCGCAGTGTCCTTAGAACCAAGCCTTACTCACGCTCATGTTAACATAGGAGCTTTGCATCACATAAAGGTAATAACAGTTGAAGTTTCTGAAAAAGATTCATGAAAATCTGTAGAGTGGGTCTATATGAATGCTTACTGAAAATACATTTATTCTAGGAGCTTTTAAAACTGGCATATATATTTTTTGTTTCTAGAAATGGTATTGCTACTTGTTAGGTGCAATAACTATATTTATTCATTTTTGTAAGGGTGATTATCAACAAGCTTGGAAACACTACCTTCTGGCTCATGGACAGGATCCCTGGAACAGCATATTGATGGAAAACATCGAAAAACTGAGACGTTTGACTGACATCAGCCAAATACCATCAGCAGTATTGCCCAACTGTCTCAGTAAATCCTGATAATATGCAAAATATCATATCAAGCAATGATAAAGAGGCCAAGATACTTATGATAATGACAGTAGAGGAGACGATGAAAGAGGAGGAGAAAGAAGAGAAAATCTAGCCTCAGAGACTCTGATAAACACATAGTGAATGAGCCACAGAAATTATATTTAAATACCAAAGATTTTAGAACTTTAAAATGACTTACCAAACTGTAAATTATATCTTAAGCTCTTCATTATAAAATATATGTATTTATTCTAAATATATATATATATATATATATATATATATATATATATATATATATATATATATATATATATATGTGTGTGTGTGTGTGTGTGTGTGTGTGTGTGTGTGTGTGTGTGTGTGTGTGTATATATATATAAAGTAAATATCTATAAAACCATATATTTTATGAGATCACATCTACGTGTATGTGTAAATAAGAGAATTTTGCTTTTAGGTGACATGGAGAAATATATATATATATATATATATATATATATATATATATATATATATATATATATATATATATATATATATATATATATATATATATATATATATAATAAGATATATTTTTACTACGAGGTTTAAACACAGGAGATTTCAAAAATAATGAGGCGATTATTGACATTATTCCACATTGTGAATATAATCAATGGAATAAGTTAATTTATCGTATAGTTTCAGCTTATGTAGGAAAAGTTGGGTCCAAATTAATATCAGCATAGATGTATGTATAGTTACTGTAGGAATTACTCCATAAAAAGGACAGCAACACAGTAAAAATAGGAAGCTGTATTTTTTTTTTTAATGGAACAGATTAAAACCCAGTCTTTGGTGAAAAGTTATTTCACAAAGGACAATTATTAACATTCTCACATATCCGATTCCCGCTGGATTGAAGAGTTATTGACTAGTCTATTATATATAAGCAATGAGATTCGGGCCCTCTTTTCTGAGTGGAGAAAATGTGAAATTTTAAAAGGAAGGAACTGGGTCTCACTAGCTCCCACCCCTTGCTACTTTAACAGTCACAATGAGTACACATATAGAAATTGGCAAGGTACCAGCTGCACTAGGAAGAACAGTTAAGATACTAGGCATCAATGTGTCTGTTTTAAAGCTTCTGCAAATAAAATTAAAATATAATTAATTGGTTCATTACTTGTATAGTAAAAATAATTCGCCAATGAGATTCCAACACATCTGTAAACAATTTACACAAATAAAATATGAAATTAATCTGTTCTTCATGGCATTTAGCGAATATGCATGGACAGTGTGTGGACTTGAGGCTTATAAAGTAACAACACATCAATATCTAATCAATAAATAATAAAACACTATATGCGAGTTGAACTAAGTGAGAGAGAGAGAGAGAGAGAGAGAGAGAGAGAGAGAGAGAGAGAGAGAGAGAGAGAGAGAGAGAGAGAATGTTCATAGCATTCCTAATACATACTTTACATGCTTTATATATATTAACACTTCGCAGACAGAAGAAAGCTACATAAAAGGGAAAAACCTGTAAATATATGCACCATATTTTTTTATTATTTTAATTCACATGAAAATGAAATAGATAAAATAAACTGTATCTTTGTATTCTAGACAGTGT
>JAXCGZ010007753.1:72500-80000 GCA_037179515.1 Halocaridina rubra
AAATCCCAAAAATATTCCAAAGTTGATGCAAGGTCACCTGTAAATATTGTATTTCAACTAAAATAAATAGATAAACCTCTTCAGACCGTAAAAACTTCCAAAATATTTCGACAGGAAAAAACCGTTAGCTCTTAGAGTCCAAGGAATGTTTCCATATGTCGCTGTTAATCCCCATATGAATAGGGATGGACACAGTCAAGTCCGAGCTGGATATTAAGGTTGGATGCCCTTCCTAGCGACCCAAGCGGGATCCAACACTAGATAATCACTTCCAAGTCGAGCCTTCTAACCACTGAACTACTGCGCCACCTAGTCCATGAAAAGTCTAAAATTAAGTGAAGGCTTCGAAGGAAATCCTTTACACATTAAAAATTTACACATCAAAATTGAAAATACTATTTATGAGGATACAAAATCAATAAAAATCTTCAAACTGAGCCAAGAGCCCTGAGAAATTTTTACCTTAATCAAATTCCAAAAACCAAAGAAGATATATAAAAGACGAAAGCCTAAAAGGGAAATCAAGGATCTATTAGAGACAATGCCTTTCCACAGAAAGAAGGAATGACTTTATATATGGATGTTTTAAGTTAGGTTTAGTTAGGTTTGCTTGATTATTTTAATATAGAAAATGCATATATAAATAAAACATATAATATAAATTTTTAACAATCACATATAGCCTCTAACTTGCCTTGGAGGAATCACATTATCCAAATTTCTAAATCTTCATTACAATATTTGGGGGTTTTGTTTCGTTTTCGTCATTACTTTTCCTCTGTACAGCTACTTAAAATTTATAAAGGTCTTATCCGTCCCTGATTATAATAAAGCTCACACATCTGCGGTGCTTCTTCTTATACTCAACTCCTTGATAGGGTTGAATTTAAGGCAGTCAGACTCATTAATGATCCTTCTCTTACTTCTAATCCGGATTCTCTCTCTCTTTGCCGTAAGGTATCTTCCTTTTTCTTTCTATCGCTACTACTTCCATCACTGCTCTGATGAGTTGGCGAGTTCCATCCCTCCCCCACTGCCGAGGCCGTGTAACACTCGCCAAGCGGCCTCATCTCACAGGTACTGTGTGGAGATTTGTAGGTCACGGATTAGTCAGTGCAGCGACTGCTTCTTCCCATCTACCTCCAGACTCTGGAACCCTCGCCCACCTTCTGTCTTTCCTAATTCTTATGACCTATCATCCTTCAAAAAAGCAGATATTTTGTCATCTCAGGGCCTAGTCCTCCATATCTCTTGGTCCTCTGTACTTTGACTGTTTTTTCTGTCTGTCGTTTTCCTTTGTGTGACATTACCTCATCTCTGTCTTGCCCTTAACTTTTTTCTTTTCCTTCGTCTTGGTATTTTCTCGTGCCCGGGCCTTTATTGATGAGGGCAGTTTTTGCCTGTCCCGTTGTCACACTCATAAAAAAAAAGTGGTAAACTCTTTTTCCTGAAAGAAAAGAATTAGAAACAAACATATAGGGTTACCATATTTCAGCCATGAAAGTTGTGTCCTATTACTGCTAACAAAGTAATCTTAGCCTGACAGCTCGTGTAGACACGTAAGAAATGTGAAATATTAAAAAAATATATATAAATACAAAGGGACAGTGGTAGCGTTATGGTTAGAATACTCAACTCTGGAGGTAACAGCTCTGTGAACGAGCCCACCATGGGGTGCTTAAAAGGGCATCCAGGCCTAATTCCCCAGCTCCAATCTGTCTGTGTACACCACCATAGTGACGTATAGCAGTGACACTAATATGTAAAAAAAAAGTTAATAAAATATTGAAAAAAATACACTATAGATAATATTTCCAAGCAGGTATTCAAAAAGCATTTTATGTTTCTTACCTTGTTATTGTTTGTTGAAAAAAAAGAGTAAATATAATATATAAAACTGATTCTAAATTTTTTTGGAGACAAGAACTAGAAGACAGTGGCATTTCTCATATTGTAGCTTTTGTCAACTCAGCAGGCTCAGTGCATTTACCATTAGATCTATGGGTTCACTAAAAAAGTTACAGGATTTTCATGAGTTTAGACTTCTATAATAGCAAGAAGGAAAAGCTTCCCATTCCCTAGATTGCTGAGCAAGCACATTCTTACAGTTATAATTTTTTTCTGGTTAAAATGACATAAAAATAAACTTCACTAACAGACGATACCGAGAGACACAGAAAAATAATTGTTAATGTACTTGGGCAAACTTGTGATGCAACCCATTTAGCTTTTATTTTTTTCTAGTCATATAAATGAAAGCTTTTTAATTGTGACATAGACATAGTATTGCATTCAGATAAAACGAACCAATCAACTTCCTTTACCTGGAGGAGGAGGTGGTGGGTTTGGGGGGATATGGGCCAAATGTCTTTTCAACTTGTCAGTTGTAATATAACAACTTACAGACACACATACACGCATGGCAAAACCGAATTATGTATTGGCTTAATCCTATAATACAGCACGGTATGCTGAGCTAAAAACGGATCTGCATTTGCAATCACCATATTAGAGAGTATAATAACGCCTCTCATGTGACAGTTTCTGCCAATTCAGCAGGCTCAGTGAATACTCCATTAGATATGTGAGGCTTATTGTGCAGAAGTATATTCACATGATTGGGATTCAAAGCTAATAATAATGGCGGTCTCGCTTCTATCAGCTACGAAAGTATATATATATATATATATATATATATAATATATATATATATATATATATATATATATATATATATATATATATAATATATATATATATATATATATATTATGATTGTGACACCAGGACGGGCCAAAAATAAAATAAACTAAAACAGCCCCCACCGAGCCTGGGCACGAAGAATAAATTAAGTAAAAAGTAACAGAGATGGAGAGTGTAATGACTTGTTAGAAGTGAAGGGATAATAATAGGTGTGTAATGAATATCCAAGAATATTCAGTGTTGATGTAGGCATAAAAAATAACCGTAACTGAAGGAAGACTTAACATCGAACTGTCCTAGACAGTTCTATTCAAGTTTAAAAGTCCTTCAGCTGTAGTATCGCAACAGGCGGCTGATGCCATGGGCCAACCTACTACATGTAGCAAACTAGTCTTACATGGTTTGACCCAACAGTAATGTAAGATTTAATGTTAATGGCTAGTTCTTAAAAAATTCAAAGGGTCTTTTCCGTTATGCTAAAGACTAAGCCCTGTCCTTTAAAAAAACAGTTACTATTCATTCAAATTGACTGTAAGGAACCGAAGGTACATCTATATCAACTGCACTTACAAAAATAAACTCATATATTCTCTCAACTGTAAACCAAAGTATCTTACATAGTTTTTGTTTGAGAGACGCTCATTGGAAATTCATTTCCTTATTTTGCATACCTGTAAATACCAACACACAACACAACAGATATAACATTTATTTAACAAGTGCCAAATTTTCGTATGGAACTCGGTTGATACAGGGACTGCATTTCATTATTGCATCTATATGCAAGACCCATAATCCCTCTTGTATGTGAGTGGCTGAGTCAAAGAAAAACTTGACCCTTGGTAGGATAATGCAAAGGGGAGGATTTCCAATCCCCCTCGCTCCATCCAGTTTTGTCGACTTGTACGACACAGGGACTGTGGAAGAGTCATTCTTGCCCCCCCCCCCCCTCAACTCAGGAGCTAAGTACACCAAGAAAATGTGGACGATATATTTCAATATGTATCTATATCCAGTGGATATTACACCATGAATTAATGTAAGAATGAGTTCATTATGCATTTACATTACGTATTTACACAAATCAGATGTAATCAACATTATGATATTTATTCTTTTGAAGCTCTGAAAATTTCTATAAGCGAATACATGGCATAATACTTAATTAAAACTATCATATAGAAAACGCTGACTTGTAAATAGATAGATAGATAGATAGATAGATAGATAGATAGATAGATAGATAGATAGATAGAGAGAGAGAGAGAGAGAGAGAGAGAGAGAGAGAGAGAGAGAGAGAGAGAGAGAGAGAGAGAGAGAGAGAGAGAGAGAAAATAAAGAAAGTGGAAGAAAATTCCTCTGGTAATTTGTGGAACATGAAAAGTTCTCAAATGAAGGTACGTCCGATAAAAAAAAATAAAATACTAACAATAATTTCTCAGAAGTCAATCAGTTTTTCTCTCTCTCTCTCTCTCTCTCTCTCTCTCTCTCTCTCTCTCTCTCTCTCTCTCTCTCTCTCTCTCTCTCTCTCTCTCTCTCTCTCTCCAGGTTTATATTTTTTGCTTACTTATTTGTGGAAAAGGAGCTTTGATATCCTATAAATAAGCAATTTCCTTACTATATCACTCTCTTCCTCTCAGCCTCTTTCATTTTCTTTTCAAAATTAGTCTGAAATTTGTTCACATTCGAGAATATGTCGCTTTCAGTTCCAAAACGGGGATAAAAAAAAAAAAGAGGAGGAGGAAGAGGAAAAGAAGGATTAGAAAAAGGAAAGCAACAAGAATGATTACAAGCTCAAGAAGAAGTGAAAAACAATAAATAAATAAAAACAAACTAGTATAACATCAAGCAGAAGGAAAGGGAGCAGAAACAACAGAAATAGAAGCAGAAAAGGCAGAAAAAGAACCAGAAAAACTAGAAGAAGCAGCATAAAAAGAAAAAAAAAATATTAAAAAAAACATACGTTGATGGAAAGATGAAAGAAGAGTAAAAGTCATGGAGAACAGTGGTGGAATTAACAAAAGCTAAATTATTATATATAATATATGTCTATGGGAAGAATTGAATCATAACTGTAAGTTGATATTTATAGGTTGGGTTGGGGAACAATGATAACTAATGTTATAACAGCCATCGATTTAGTATTCGGTATATTTATAAGTACATTAAGCATAAGTATAATATTGTCATTATCATGAAATTAAAAATATATAATTAATAATGCTTTAAAATAAATAAGACATTGACATATATATACTAATCAGCTCTGTGCGTGTGATATATATATATATATATATATATATATATATATATATATATATATATATATTATATATATATATATATATATATATATATATATATATATATATATATATATATATATATATATATATATATATAACTTTTACCACAACCGGGACTTGAACCTAGCACTTATAATCTCTAAGCCAAGGCGCTACTAACTACACCACAGAAGGTTAAAAGGAAACAGACCTTATAGCTTATATCTGCTATACTTAGGAATGAACGCATTCTATCTGAATGCCACTATGTTCATATTACAGTTTCCCCAACCTCACTCGTGGTTTCGTTTTCGCATTTAATTCAACTCCCAATCTCATTCGGAACCAACAATAACCAAAGAAGCACATTGCATATGTGAAAACATGAATCATTTTTATCCCAACTGGGACCTGAACCTAGGACTTATAAATACTAAGCCAAGGCTTTACCAACTACACCACAGAAGGTTAAAAGGAAACAGACCTTATAGCTTATACCTGCAATATTTAGGAATGAACGCATTCTATCTGAATGCTACTATTTTCATGTTACAGTTTCCCCAACCACACTCGTGGTTTCATTTTCACATTTAATTCAACTCCCAATTGCAATCAGGATCAACAACAACCAAATAAGCACAATACATATATAATAACATGAATTATTTTTACCCCGACCGGGACTTGAACCTAGGACTTATAAATACTAAGCCTAGGTGCTACCAACTACACCACAGAAGGTTAAAAGGAAACAGACCTAATAGCTAATATATGCTATACTTAGCAATGAATGCATTCTATCTGAATGCCACTATGTTCATATTACAGTCTCCCAACCTCACTCGTGGTTTCGTTTTCGCATTTAATGCAACTCATAATCTTATTCGGGACCAACAATAACCAAATAAGCACATTGCATATGTGAAAACATGAATCATTTTTACCCCGACTGGGACTTGAACATAGGATTTATAATAACTAAGCCATGGTGCAACCAACTACACCACAGAAGGTTAAAAGGAAACAGACCTTTTAGATTATATCTGCTATACTCAGGAATGAACGCATTCTCTCTGAATGCCACAACGTTCATATTATAGTTTCCCCAACCTCACTCGCAGTTTCATTTTTGCATTTAGTTCAATTTCCAATCTCATTCGGGACCAACAATAACCAAATAAGCACATTACATAAGTGAAAACATGAATCATTTTTACCTCTACCTATAAGGTCTCTTTTCTTTTAACCTTCTGTGGTGTAGTTGGTAGCGCCTTGGCTTAGTAATTATAAGTCCTAGGTTCAGATCCCAGTCGGGGTGAAAATGTTTCATGTTTCCACATATATAATGTGCTTATTTGGTTATATATATATATATATATATATATATATATATATATATATATATATATATATATATATATATATATATATATATATATATATATATATATATATACATATATATATATATATATATATATATATATATATATATATATATATATATATATATATATCACCTCTGGCAGGGATTCGAGATTGACACAATATCAATGTGCTAAGGTTTGACCAACTACACCACAGTAGGTCTTAAAGAAAACACATTCCTTTCTCTTTATTGCTAAACTCGGGCATAAACGAATTTTACTGAATGCTTGTTTGTTCATTTTGCAGTTTCTTAAGAAGCCTACTGGTGGCTTGTTTTCTCATTTAACTCAAATGCCATATAGGCATCAACAATGATCAAATAAACACAATAGCATATATGAAAACATGAAGCTTATTTTACCTCTAGCAGGTATTCTAACCTAGGACATATTAACAGTTTGCAAACTACAACACCAAAGTGTATTTATCTGAACACTGCTGATGCCAATATACCATAGGATTTGCATTAAATGTGAAAACAACTGAAGAGGCAGGTTGGGAAGAAACTTTAAATTGAGCAAAAAGCATTTAATAGAAAGTGTTCATGCTCTAGCTTAGAAGTGAGCTGAGTTTTTTCTCTTAGACCTTTGGGTGATGTAATTGGTAGTGCCTTGGCACGTTGATGATGTGTTTTAGGTTCGAAGTTCAGCTAGGGGCAAAATATGGTTCATGATTTCACATATATTATAATGAGTTTTTCTGATTATACTTTATGCCTATATAGCACGAGATTTGAATTAGATGCCCAAAAAAGCTAGTTAACTAATAGGTTCATTGCTTCTATCAGACCTTCAGTGGTGTAGATTGTAGTACCTTGGCACGCTGTTGATACATACTAAGTACGATATCCTGGCCAGGGGATAAATATGGTTCTTGTTTTTGCATATGCTAATGCGCTTATAGACTCTTACTTGTCTTGGAGGAATCGCATAATCAAAATTTCTATATCTGCATTCAAAAGAACTAGGGGCTCTATTTCGTTTTCGTCATTACTTCATACACTTATCTCCTTCATAGGGTTGAATGAAGTCAGTCAGGCTCATTAATGACTCTTCTCTTACTTTTAATCTGGGATCTCTTTCTC
>JAXCGZ010007753.1:85000-100000 GCA_037179515.1 Halocaridina rubra
CAGTGATTGTTGTAGAGTGAGGAGTCTCTTGAAAAGCTTGCTTTTGTGAACCATTAAAATTAGCAGTTTTGAGATAAGAGTGAACATGAAATTCTTGATGAGATTCGAATGAAAGGAGATGCAAATTATTGAGGCTCTGTTGAGAGATTATTACGATGATGCTCGAAAGAAAACAGCCGTTTAAAAGTGAACTCAGCGATTCCGAGAAGGCAGAGAAGACCTGGAAAATAATCCTCGGACCGGGAAACCAAGAACATCGAAAAATAATGAAGTGATTAATGCTGTTGATATCTTATTAAAGAAGGTAGAAGTGTAATAGTTAATCATATAGCCATGGCGCTTGAAATTTAATATGGCTCAGAAAAATCAATTACGCATAAAGATCTGGGACTCAGCAAGCTTTCCTCACGATGGGTCCCAAAAGGGTTACGACCAAGCCAGGTGATTCTTTGGTCTGATCTTTCATTGGCGATTCTAAGCATGATTGAGGCTGAAGAAAAGTGTTTATGAGTCGAATTATTACGGAAGATGAGACCTGGATTTACCAGTATGATCCTGAAAATAAAATGCGGTCCAAACAATAGTTTCCACGTGGATCATCGGCACCAATCAAGTACAAATTTGAAAGGTCAGTTCAGAAAGTGATGGCCACCATGTTCTGGGATTCAGAAGGAGTGATACTTGTGAATTAACTTGAAAGAAAAACAAAACTGTTAACCGACCTTACTATACAGGAGTTTAAAGGAAAGTGATGGCGGCAGTTCTAAAAACGATGAGGAAAGCTGAATGGTCGAATCCTCTTCACTATAGCAATGCAGCAGCACATTCTGCGAGAGTTACGAAGGATTTGATTCACGAGTTCTAATGGGAAGTGCTACCTCCTCACCCGCCTTACAATCCAGATTTTGCCCCATCAAACTTCTCCCTCTTTCCAAAGCTCAAAGAATCACTAAAAGGAGCCCGTTTTGCAAACATGGATGATGCTAAAAATGCTGTAAACACGTGGTTTCGAGAGAGGACTGCTGAGTTCTACAGAGAAGGCTTAAATGGGTGGAAACATCGTCTTGAGAAGTGTATTGAGCAGGATGGTAACTATGTAGAATAATAAGTTCTCTGTGTTTATTCACTAAAGATAAATATTTTTTTATAGAGATAATCAACGAACTCTTCGATTTGTGTGTGTGTGTGTGTGTGTGTGTGTGTGTGTGTGTGTGTGTGTGTGTGTGTGTGTGTGTGTGTGTGTGTGTGTGTGTGTGTGTGGTGTGTGTGAGTGTATATATATATATATATATATATATATATATATATATGTATATATATATATATATATATATATATATATATATATATATATATATATATATATATTACGAACATTACACAGATTAAGTGAAGTCAGCTACGAAAGAAAAATAAATTAATAGACTGCTGAGATCTTGAGACTGTAATTTATTCAGTCTGAAGTGATAAACTAAACAGTCTGAATATCTTAGAACTTTACCATTCCATTTTTCCTTTTTAGATGGTTTCTATTCAATATATATACTGTGTATATATATATATATATATATATATATATATATATATATATATATATATATATATATATATATATATATATATATATATATATATATAATCAAATAAGGACATTTCCATATGTGAAAACATGAATCATTTTTACCCCGACCGGCACTTGAACCTAGAATTACTAAGCCAAGGTGCTACGAACTACACCACAGAAAGTCTGAAACGGAAACACACCTTACAGCTTGTATCTGCCATAATAGGAATGCATGCATTCTATGTGGATGCCACTATATTCATAATACAATTTCCCCTAACCTCATCGTTGTTTCGTTTTCGCATTTAATTCAACTCCAAATCTCATCCGGGACCAACAATAATTAAATAAGCACATTACCATATGTGAAAACATGAATAATTTTTACCCCGACCGGGACTTGAACCTAGGACTTCTAATTACTAAGCCAAGGAGCTACCAACTACACCACAGGAGGTCTAAAAGGGAAACAGACCTCAACACGCCTTGGCTTAGTAATTATAAGTCCTGGGTTCAAGTCCCAGTCGAGGTAAAAATGATTCATTTATATATATATATATATATATATATATATATATATATATATATATATATATATATATATATATATATATATATATATATATATATATATATATATATATATATATATATATATCGAAAACCGCTTTGACGAATTACACACTTCACACTTGCCGGTTATAAGACTTATTATCCTAGCAAAGTTTCAGATATAGATATCTTGTTACACTGTCGTCTCTCTTAAAGAATCTCTTCTCTCCTTTCCCTCCTTCTTTCCTCACATCCTGCCTAAAGCATCCCATCTTCACTTTCTTTATTCCCCACTTGCTAAAAGCCCTGTCACTTCCCTTTAGTTCATTCCTGTCAAAAAAAAAATCCACTTCAAGCCATCTGTCTCCTTCACAGGAAGAAAATATGATAAATATCAACATTAAATACTGGATACTTAAGCATGCTCTAAAAACAAATATAGCTGGCAATAAAAAAAAGCATATTATCTTTAGATAGCTTGAGAAAACAGAAAATATTTTAATGTAAAAAGTTAACATTACCAAGTAGGCTTTTAAGCCTATCAGTGGGATTCATCTGACTACTGATCCTTGAAAACGTATGGCCGAGGAATCATGATCACGGGTCTACCAAGTCCACAGTCGAGAATGTGGTTCCTTACTGCATCTTACTCAAAGTTAATTATACCCATAACTATACAAGTACATAAGTTTATATTATTATTACTACATGGAGTAGGGACAAAGTAGTTTATCACTGAACAAATTATGTGAAATATAAAGTATATATTATTGGTTTGCACACACGTAAACAAATAACTTTCCACTGCATGTTACTTGCCTGCCTGCATGACTATGTATCTCTGTCTTCCTCAAAACTACACCAAAAATATCTATCCCTGTGTCTCATATTTCTCCAAAAGGCCAAACCAATTAACTTGGAACCAGTATTCCATTGTTGTCATAAATCCCTTTTTTGAGTAGGAAAATTTTATTCTTTCTTATATCTTTGCCAGGTGGAAGGAAGAAACAATTTACATCTTTATTCAACATATACATTTGCCATTTAATCATTTATTTGGGGAGAAGTATTATTATGGTGTGGCTATTTATATAATTTTTTTTCTTCTGTATTTGAAGTTTTTAATAGCTGACGATTCATTATTGGGGTAAGAGAGATCTTTTGTGGGTGGGAATATACTACAGAGGGAAGAAATGTCTGTTTTAAAGGGGGGGAATAAATTTTACACTGTAGGTTTATTTTCTTATACACTTAAGGTGCTTTTTGCTTTAATTTAAATAAAAATTCTTAGCTTCATTATTTCAACTAATGATCCAGTCACTATTGCTATATTTGCAATGAAGCAATATATTTATTTTTATTTATTTATAAAACATTTTGGAGGCTAGCAAGAATGTTTGAGTATATGATAAGCCAGGTCTAAAGGTAAAACATGTGACATTATAACAAGCACAATTCTTGCTGATATAACAAAGATTATCATTGGAATTTAAGCATTCAGGCCACTGTATTATCATCAAGAAATGAAAAATTTTCCTTTGAAATAACGAGAAGGAAAAGATATGGAAGATCTCTGAGCGCATGACTACCATCAAATATGGATTTTTCACTCCTTATATGATTACCGTATGGGCGGGGGGAGGGAGGACTTGCCGAAGTCACGGCAAAAATGATAAACAATAGCCAATGGGTTACTTTAATGCTTGATTGCAATGACGAATCGCATTATTAGTAAGGTCTGCAATGCTTCGCCTGTGAGTTACAAGTCCCACTGTAGGGCAGAATAGGATCAAGTAAAGATAACGACTTTCAGTACATTAAATAATCCCGTGAATTATTAGGTTAGATCAGTTAGGTTAAGCTATGTTAAGGTAATGTCTAACCTTACCTTAACCTACTCTTATCTAACTTGACCTAGCTATTTACTTGGTAATTTAATGTACTGTGGGTCATTATCTTTACGTGATCTTCAGAAAATGTAAATTATCTAGCCATTGAAAATGAAGTTTTTCAAATCAGAACTAAGAAATGAAATTAAAAGTAAAAACTTAATAAATAAAGAAATCTCAGGACAGGTTGTCCATTCTGTTATGCAATCAAATTACAGCAATCGATTCGAGGTTAGATGATGAGGCGATTCCATCAATTTAAAGGAAGCATCGGTAGTAGTAGTAGTAGTAGTAGTAGTAGTAGTAGTAGTAGTAGTAGTAGTAGTAGTAGTAGTAGTAGTAGTAGTAGTAGTAGTAGTAGTAGTAGTAGTAGTAGTAACAAACAAAATATTTAATCCAATATAAAGATTTATCCAACTCAAGGGGGCAGGAATACCTCTTCTGCGTACCCTTGCGTTTCGTAATATTCAACTAAATGGTGAGGAGCAAGGGGACTAGGAAGCCTCTCCTCGGTATTTTCCTCCCACACAGAATGGAGTTACATACTCAGATGCAGCCACCCACCATCATGAAAGGATTTATACTTTCTGTATAAAGATTGATGGGTAGATAAAATATTAAAAGACAGTTAGAAATGTGATCTATCTGCAAATATAAAAAGGCTACGGCGTGAACCAAATGATATATATATATATATATATATAATATATATATATATATATATATATATATATATATATATATATATATATATATATATATATATCCTAAACAAAAATCTCGCGACGTATCATGCTTTTCTAAAATATGAAAAAATGGAAGGAGATAATTTTAGTGTACACGCGATATTAGATCTCTGGAAATCTGATCACGAAACAAACAAAATATATGACAATTATCATTGACATTTACGCATTTTCATCTGAATAAAAACAAATAAATAATAAATTCATATATAAATAGATTAATAAATAAATCAATAATCATATAAATAAATAAGTAAACGAACTCAGTGAGTATCTCTCTCTCTCTCTCTCTCTCTCTCTCTCTCTCTCTCTCTCTCTCTCTCTCTCTCTGGGAATCGATAAACATCACGTGAGAAGCATTAAACATTTGTCAGTGTTATAAGTCCACATCACACAATTATTTGAGTGTAGTTGCTTATCTAACCGAAAGGACCACGGTAGCCCAGTGGTTATTGCTCTTAACTTGGGAAGTGGCAGACCCGCGATCGAGCAAACTACAGGGCGTTAGGATGTGCACCCAGCCTATTTTTCAGCACAACCTGTCACTGATTACCCGCATTATAAGGAATAATAATTACACATCGAACGGAAAACTATAACATACAACAAATTGTTTTTCTAACTGATTTATCAGTATTTAGCTTTTTCGTTTGTTGAAAAAAAAAATCCAAGCAATCTCAGTGAAACTTATTATTAAATGTAGTATTACATCTAATAAATTTCAAAAATATCTATCAATATACACGAGCCAAAAATGCCTTTATAGGGGGGGAGTGTAGCCGAGTCAAAGAAAAAAAAAATTTGACCCTGATGCATCTTATAAAGCCAAGTCTTGGAGCTCATTTAATTGGATATAAGAAGTACTGTAATATATATATGTTGCAAAATGCAGCACAAACACTCTTGAACAGAACCACTGCATAAAGCAATATTGATTCCGATGTATGTTTCCAAACGCAGTATTGCTATTAAGTTAAAGTATGTCCCACCACTACTCTCTCCCTCTTGCACCTCATTGATATGAACAAAAATACTGATCTTACCGTCCTATAGACTCGAACTTGAGATCCGGATATTCATCATGCATTTAAGTGATTAAATGTTCCTGATAAAATATTCGTTACATAGGTGACATTTATGATAGGCATAAACTTATAACCTTTCCAAATGTCAGGGCCAGGAATTAGGAAAAGGCAGCTAAGAAATTTTGCCTGGGATAGAGTGTCCTTGAGATCCTCGGATAGTATGAGGAAAATATCCATCCCCCTCACTTTATATAGAATACCTAAGATTAAGTTTGCCATAATCAGGTTTGATTTTCGAGTGCTCTGATTTGGTTTGGTTTGATGATGTTAGTTTGGTTTAATTTGGCTTAGACTGGTGTGATCTGCATAGTTTTGATTAGGTTAGGATAGGTGTAACTTATTAACTTGCTTGGCTTGGCTAGATTAGGTTGGGCTTGGTTAGCTTAGGTTAGGTAAAAATATCGAGAGAGGAAGAATATTGCTCTCCAGGGATATTGTCTCATATTTAGGACATGAACAGCAAAGGGTGCTATCTGAAAACGTTACTTCAATCACGAAATTCTTTCACCACAGAATTGGATTGATCCTTAGATATCTATGCAAAGACAAGACTTCACTTAAGAGTATGCGTCGTAATTAGTAAAAAGTCAACATTACCATATTAAAGATTGCTAAAGTAAAGATAGCAGAAAGATAATGCTGAAAATATTAAAAATGCGATGAGATTTATATTCGCTTAGACGCCTAGTGTAATAGGAAGAGTAATGCTTAATAAATAACTCTTGAAAAAAATATAATAAACTAAGTGGAACAACAAGGTAAATGGGAGGGATAAGCCTGAAAATCTATCATTCAATATACTTGTTATATATGACAGCATTTTAAGTATAACCATACAAATGTTGTACTCAAGTCCCTATAAAGAACATTTTTAATAATAAATAAAACAATATATAGAACACTGAGAAAACTATATTTGTCTTACAATAAAAACTAAAACAGATACTACTACTACTACTACTACTACTACTACTACTACTACTAATAATAATAATAATAATAATAATAATAATAATTATTATTATTATTATTATTATTATTATTATTATTATTATTATTATTATTATTATTATTATTATTATTATTATTATTATTATTAAAATAATAATAATAATAATAATAATAATAATAATAATAATAATAATAATAATAATAATAATAATAATAATAATAATAATAATAATAATAATAATAATAATAATAATAATAATAATAAAGTACATATGATTGTAGTAGGTTGGCCAATGGCATCAGTCGCCCGTTTCAATACTACAACTGAAGGCATTTGAACTTAAGGACTGTCCAAGGCAGCTCCATCTACACTGAATATTCTGGCATAATCGTTTCTCATTTCATACTATCCCATTACATATAACAAGTCAGTGCAGTCCACTTATCTGATTCTATTTGCCAGTACCTGGCAAAGAGGGGTGCTAAGAATAACATGGGATCTTCACAACTCCACTATTGGCGTGAGTGTAGACACATTTGGTAGTGGTAACGGCTCTGCCCACTACCCTGCTATCCCTTATATATCTACTTCTATCACTATACACTTATCTAATATCCGTGGCCTGACTCTAATCTTTCATGTGTGGAACAGCACTTGGTTTATCCCTACCTAACTTCTCTCTTCTTTCTGAAACCCATCTGTCTAGCCATGCATCCCCTGGCCCATTTCAAATCTCTCACATTAACCAGCATTCTCGTTTCCGTTCCAAAGGTGCGGTCTGTGCTTACTGCAAAACCGGCACTCTTATTGTGGTTCAAGAACTTTGAATCTCTGGGATAGAACTGTATATCTTTGCTAGTGACACTGTTCTCCAAATACCATTGACTTTGTGTCCTTCTTTGAATATTTATCCTTTTTCCATAAATTTTCTCCATCTTCTCACCCGCATTCAGAAGTTCTCTACATGGAGACTTGTATGTACACCATAGTGAGTGGCTTCATTCTTCTCACACACATGTGGGAGGAAGTGAAGCCATTGATTTTACTGTCACTCACCGTTTGAAGCAGATAATCAAACATTCTACTTGTGTTCCCAATCACCACGACCATGAAGCTAACAATCTTGACCTATTATTTACCTCTAATTCTACAAAGTATTCATAGTCTGTATTTTCACTCTGGGTAACACTGACTACTCTTTGAATTCAAATCTCTTTCATTTTCACCTCCCCTCCATCTATTCCTCCTGCCCAGCGACGTCTTTGGCACCTATTACCGTGATTTGCGTAATTTCTCCTTGATTTCCCATGGGATGACAATTGCTTTCTAACCTTCAACCTAGATCAGGTCGCTCTAAAAGTTGTTGAGATCATTATGCCTTCTTTGAGACGCTCTTTGCTCTATAAAAACTTTTCTGCCCTTGGTCCTTGGCTTGACTTGGCAATTAATGCCAGGGATCGGGCATGCTGGTCATACAAGCCTTTCACTCTGATTTCTCTTGCTCTGATTTTATTCCGGCTAGTAATCACTACCCTACACATATTCGAAGGTCTATTGCTTCCTTTGAACTCCTCTCCCACTAATTAATGTTTATGGTCCATGGCCAAAACTTCTCAAAAAACTTCTGTAACGCAAGCTTTCACCCCTCTCATTCGTCCTGACAGTCCTATAGCTTGCTCTCCCACTGACCAACCCATGCTCTTTGGTCTTGTTTTTCTGTCAACTCTTCCGTAAGTAATTCCAGAGCACCTGTAGCTCGTGCTTAACCCCTATCTAAACTTATGTTATTCCCTATTTTTTTCTTAACGCACAGTCCCTAAGTGTTCAGATGATATGGCTTCTATGCTTTGCCTTTATTTTCTGACTCTCACAAGCAGTATCAATCCTTCATGTAGGAAGCACACACTTGTAAAGCTTGTTCTTAAGAAGGAACATTCTATTTTTCCAACTACCGATCAATTGCCATAACCTCTGCTACTGCAAAAGTATTCAAAATTCTGCTCAATTTTCACTTTTTGTAACATCTTGCGTCTAACTCACTGATTTCCGATCACCAATACGGCTTCTACAAGACACGAACCACTGGTGACCTTCTGGCTTATCTCGCTAATGAATAATACATAACATATAATAAGCTACAGCTCTGTATGCTTTCTGTACTATATAAAAAATTCCAGTATATTCCACTTTTATATATGTAAAGCAAAAATAAATCAATGAATACTTTCGAGAACCTTTAGATATGCATTCAAAAGATTAATGAAATTAACATTACCAGGCCATTAAGGCTCTTACATACACTTATGTTTTCACTTTTAAACACATTTTAATAAATTCTACAAGAACGAAACAGGCTAGAAAATTAATGTTTAAATCCCAATTTCAGTACAGGAATTACAGGACTATGAACTGGAGTATTCAGAAGACTAAATTAAGTCATATATTTTTTGCAGCGACTGATACATTTTTAATTACATAATTAATAAGGAAGAATACTAACTAATTACTTGAATTAATAAATAAAGTACTAAATACATTTAAATAACAATATATATATATATATATATATATATATATATATATATATATATATATATATATATATATATATATATATATATATATATATATATATATATATAAAATATATATATATATATATATATATATATATATATATATATATATATAATCAAACAAGCACATAACCATATATGAAAACATGAATAATTTTTACCCCGACCGGGACCTGAACTTAAGAAATATATTTACTATGCCAAGGCACTACCAGCTAAACCACAGAAGGTCTTAAAACGGAAACATACCTTACAGCTTTTATCTGCTATACAGGGATGAACATATTCTATATGAATGCCACTCTCTTCATATTACAGTTTCCCCCAATCTCACTCGTGGCTTCGTTTTCGCATTTAATACAGGGACAAACAAATTCTATCTGAATGCCACTCTGTTTATAATACAGTTTCCCCCAAACCTCACTCGTGGCTTCGTTTTCGCATATAAGTAATTACAGTTTCCCCAAATCCTCACTCGTGGCTTCGTTTTCGCATTTAAGTCAACTCCCAATCTCATTCGGGACCAATAATAATCAAATTAGCATATTACCATATGTGAAAACATAAATAATTTTTTCCCCGACTGGGACTTGAACCTAGGACATATAATTACTATACCAAGGCGCTACCAACTACAACACAGAAGGTTTTAAAAGGGAAACACACCTTACAGCTTTTATCTGCTATGCAAAGATGAACTCATTCTATCTGAATGCCACTCTGTTCATATTACAGTTTCCCCCAACCTCACTCGTGGCTTCGTTTTCGCATTTAATTCAACTCCCAATCTCATTTGGGACCAACAATATTCAAATGAGCACATTACTATATGTGAAAACATGAATAATTTTTACCCTGACCCAGACTTGAATCTAAGACATATAATTACTATGCCAAGGCGCTACCAACTTCACCACAGAAGGTTTTAAAAGGGAAACACACTTTACAGCTTTTATCTGCTATACAGGAATGACTGCATTCTCTCTGAATGCCACTCTGTTCATATTACAGTTTCCCCAAACCTCACTTATGGGTTTCTTTTCGCATTTAATTCAACTCCCAATCTCATTTGGGACCAACAATTATCAAATAAGCACATTACCATATGTGAACACATGAATATTTTTTTCCCGACCGGGACTTGAACCTAGGACATTTAATTACTATGCCAAGGCACTACCAACTACACCACAAGAGGTCTTAACAGGGAAACACACCTAACAGTCTTTATCTGCTATACAGGGATGAACGCATTTTATCTAAATGCCACTCTGGTCATATTACAGTTTCCCCCAATCTCACTCATGGCTTCGTTTTTGCATTTTTAATTCAACTCCCAATCTCATTCGGGACCAACTATAATCAAATAACCACATTACCATATGTGAAAACATAAATATTTTTTTCCCCGACAGGGACTTAAACATAGGACATATAATAACTATGCCAAGGCGCTACCAACTACTCCACAGAAGGTCTTAAAAGGGAAACATACCTCCCAGCTTTTATCTGCTATACAGGGATGAACGCATTCTGTCTGCATGCCACTCTGTTTATATTACAGCTTACCCCAACCTCACTCGTGGCTTCGTTTTCGCATTTGATTCAACTCCCAATTTCATTCGGGAGCAGCAATAATCAAAGAAGCACAAGATCATATTTGAAAACATGAATAATTTTTACCCTGACCGTGACTTGAACCTATTCATGTTGTCACGTATGGTAATGTGCTTATTTAATTATTATTGGTCCCGAATGAGATTGGTAGTTGAATTAAATGCGAAAACGAAGTCACGAGTGATGTTGGGGGAAACTGTTATATGAACAGAGTGGCATTCAGATAGAATGCTTTCATCCTTGTATAGCAGATAAAAGCTGTAAGGTGTGTTTCCCTTTTAAGACTTTCTGTGGTGTAGTTGGTAGCACCTTAGCATAGTAATTATATGTCCTAGGTTCAAGATACGGTTGGGGCAAATATTATTCCTGATCCCTCCTCATTACATGTCCGAACCATGATGTCGAATCTTCAAATTGGTCTTGAGGATCTTATGTGTATTAAATTAGTAAGTCGTCTATATATCCTTATCTCTAAAATAAAGCTGAGCATTAATTTTTCATTATAATCCTTATTTAGTGAAATCATCAATAAATTAATAAGCTTGAATACCTGACTGCATTATATTTGCTGAGTATCAAGATTAAAAAGCCCTCGAACCTGAATAAGTAATGAAAAAGTTTTGGAGTTAAGTAAAAGCTCTATTTACTCCTTCTCTTGGAATTGGATCTGAGAGCGAAAAGACCTCATTACATGAGATCCTCGAGAGAATGGATTGCTGCGATGGCAGAGAAAGGAAGAATTTCGGACGAAATAATTCATTATGACGAGTAAAATACGAATTAAATATATGAGAAAACTCTGAAATATAAGTATAAAGAACTTAGATATCGGCAATCCTGGTTTTAAAAAATCATGTGTGAAAAGAATGCTTTCGATGGCAATATATGACAAAGATAGGAAATATTTGCTTGTATGAGAAACATGTTGGTTGTTAGCATAAAAGTCTAAAATATTATGCAATGACTATTTATTTCATTAAATATTTTTCTTCAGAATATCTTAATGGAAAGAAATGCTTAGAAAACAAATGACATAAAAAAAGAAGGAAAAAATTTTGTTTGAGGAACAAGAAAGCGTGTAAAAAATAAAAACTCACAAACTTTACAGTGATAACTAATTTGAACTTTATTGATAGGAACAACTGTTCAGAAAGTAAACTGGCACATATTTCCTTATTTGAAACAATCAAACAACTTGTTGTAGCACAAGTGGCAGAGAGCACTCGCTCACTCTATCTCTCTCTTTCTCTCTACACACACATACACACACACACACACACACACACACACACACACACACACACACACACCCAGCCAGCCACCCCCCCACCCCCCCCACCCCCCCCCCCCACACACACACATATATATATATATATATATATATATATATATATATATATATATATATATATATATATATATATATATATATATATATATTATCAATGAAAGGCATTAGAGAAAGCTGCAAAATATATCAAGGTCTTGAAGAAACATCATGCATCGAATATCCCAGTTGAAGATAACATTCTTCTCGTTTCAAAGAATTATTTCTGGGCGAGAAGAATGTTGTCTTCAACTGGGATCGATACATGATGTTTCTTCAAGACCTTTATATATTTTGCATCTTTCTCCAATGCCTTTCATAGATACTAAATATCAGGAGATTCCCTTACTTCCATTCATATATATATATATCTATATATATATATATATATATATATATATATATATATATATATATATATATATATATATATATATATATATATATATATATATATATATATATAATTATATATATATATATATATATATATATATATATATATATATATATATATATATATATATATATATATATATATATATATATATATATATATATATATGCTTGTGAGTGTTTGTGTGTGCGTGTGTGTTTTTTCAAAAAATTTTAAGGCCATGATAATAAAAATACAGATGAATAAGTATACATAACTTCGAAGTAGGTTGGCCCGTGGCACCAGCCACAAATTAAGATTCTCCAAAAGGAGGTTTTTGGACTTAAATAGAACTGGCCATGACATCTTGATATTAAGTATTCCTTCTGTTACAGCAGAAAATTATGGTGTATCCATTACACATCTCTTATAATTCCTTCACATTCAACAAGTCACAACACTCCATCTCTCTTCTCTTTGCTTTTGGTTTTCTTACTGTCCAGGCACAATGAGGGCAAGTTTGCTTGCCATCTCAATCTCACAGTCCCAATATACCTTTCTATCAATCTATCTGTCTATCCATCTATCCATCCACCTATCTATCTATTGATCTATCTATCTACTTATTTATCTATCTATCTATCTATCTATCTATCTATCTATCTATCTATCTATCTATATATATATATATATATATATATATATATATATATATATATATATATATATATATATATATATATATATATATATATATATATATATATATGTATATATATATATATATATATATATATATATATATATATATATATATATATGTATATATATATATATATATATATATATATATATATATATATATATATATATATATATATATATATATGAGTAAGCATAAAGTGTTAGCATATAACACTAAATGGTAGGGAAACTAATCAGTGAGACAACACAGAAAAAAATATCGCTATATTTCGGATCCTAACTGGACTCTTTCTCAAGCACTTGCGTTTGAGAAGGGGTCCAGTTAGGATCCGAAATATAGCTTTATTTTTTTCTGTGTTGTTTCACTGATTGGCTTCCTTCCCATATATATCTATGTCTTTATATCTAAACATATATACATATATATATATATATATATATATATATATATATATATATATATAGATAGATAGATAGATAGATAGATAGATAGATAGATAGATAGATAGATAAATAGACAGATAGACAGAGAGATAAAAAGGCAGAGCAGTAGTCAGATAGAGAGAGAGAGATAGAAAGGCCGATCAGTAGTCAGATAGATAGAGAGATAGATAGAAAGGCAGATCGGTAGTCAGATAGATAGATAGATAGATAGATAGATAGATAGATAGATAGATAGATAGATAGATAGATAGATAGACAGACAGTCACACAGACGGACAGGCTGATGGTCAGACGGACGGATGGAAGGACGGACGGACGGACCGGCAGATAGACATACAGACAGACAGAAAGGTAGATAGATAGATAGATATAGATACATAGATAGTTAGCTAGTTGCTGTTTATTTCGCAAAATATTACATATTTCACATAATTAGTTATTTACATTTTCATATGCTAATGTTAAACTAAAAAGAGGTATACTCTCTTTCTATATAATAATACAGTGGTATAGCATATTGAAAGTTCACACATAGCAACCTGAACTAAAATGAAAATGGAAAAAAATAAATTCATGTAGTAAGAAATTGAAAGAAAAACAAGTTAAAATTCTTATTGGTATACATGCAAGTCACTGAATCATCGGCAAATAAATATATCAAAAATAACGCAGTTATATAATTCTGAATAAGATTCAAAATCATTATGAAACTTAAGAGTAAAATCATATGAATCAGCAAATGGCTCTCTAAAACACAATAATTATCTTTTGCGATTTTCTCTAATAGTTACATATTTATTCCGAGAACGAAGTGCATCAGTGACACTGTGCAGTTGACAATTTTCAAACAAATTTATATATTTGGAATATGACGAAATACATAACATACAAAAGTTATTTAGAAAAACATAGCTATTTCTAGATGTTAAAAATTTACATGAAAACTATATTAATCTTCAATTTACAAATTGTTTAAAAGTGAAAATGTCATTATTAATACATACTTCATGATTATTACTTCTCGCTTTACATCATTTATATTGCATTGTGGTAACCAATACTCGGTTGTTTAAAAATCTGAGAATAACCCTTAAGGCTGTGCCATTGTTCTAAATCACAAAACCTAGTACAGAATGTTTTGAAGAGATATAAAAGCAAGGGAAGTTT
>JAXCGZ010007753.1:105000-108580 GCA_037179515.1 Halocaridina rubra
AACAGGGCTTAACTCAAGTGGTCATATGAATAAAATCTTCTAATTTGTGTGTGTGTATGTGATTACCTAATTGTGATTACCTAATTGTGTTTACGGGAAAGGGCCCAAAGCTCGTATCTTCCCGTCTCCTGATCGGTTCCATTTTAGACTTAGTGATACTTATCGTACCTGTCCTTAAAACTATGGATTGAGATAGCATTAACTACCTCCTCGCTTAGCGAATTCCAATTATCAACTACTCTTACACTGAAAAAGTATTTCCTTACATCCTGCAAACAAGTTTTCTTACGAAGCTTCAAACTATGACCTCTAGTTCTAGAGCCAGCCATATCGAAATATCGATCCCTATCCACTCTATCATAACCATGAAGGAATTTAAAGACTGTCACCATATCCCCCCTTACTCTTCTAGCTTCGAGTGATGGCAAGTCTAATTCCCTCAGCCTCTCATCATAACCGAGATTGCGTATTTCTGGCACCAGTTTCGTGGCATGTCTTTGAACTTTTTCAAGCTTATCTATGTGCTTTTTCAAGTGCGGATTCCAAAAGGGGGCTGCATATTCGAGTTTTGGCCTCACATAGGTTACATAAATATTTCTGAACATTTCCTTGTCCATGTGCCTGAAGGCTACCCTTACATTTGATAAGAATGCATATGCTGCCCTTACTACGCCATTTATATGTATTTCTGGAGACAAATCTGCCAGTATGTTTACTCCTAGATCTCTCTCATTTTCTGTCTCTTGAAGTTGTACTCCAGCCACCGAGTAGTCAAGCTTGGGCCTTCTTGCACTTGTACCCATTCTCATTACCTTACATTTTGAGGTATTGAATTTCATTAGCCACTTTTCTGACCACTCATGCAGATTATTTAGATCCTCCTGAAGTTCTCTACCATTGTTCTCGTTTTTTACTTTCTTCACAATCTTTGCATCATCTGCAAACATATTCATGAATGAATTTACAGACTCTGGTAGGTCATTTACATATACAAGGAACAAAAGTGGCCCTAAAACTGAACCCTGTGGAACTCCACTACTAACTCTTCTCCATTCAGACACTGAGTGTCTTACTCTAACCCTCTGTTCCCTTCCTTCTAAGTAAGTTTTTATCCATTCCAAGACATTTCCACCTATTCTAGCCATTGATTGCAGCTTCCTAATAAGTCTCCCATGTGGAACAGTGTCAAACGCTTTCTGGAAGTCTAGGAATATGCAATCTGCCCAGCCCTCTCTTTCCTGTAAGATTTGGCTTACCTCATCATAAAATTCTAATAAGTTTGTTACTGTTGATCTACCTTCTCTGAAGCCATGTTGCCTCACTGACAAAAAGTTGAAGAATTCCAAGTGAAGAGAGATATGTTTCCTTAGTAGTTTCTCCATAACTTTGCAAACTATGCTGGTCAAGGAAACTGGTGTATAGTTCAGAGCCGTATCCCTCCTTCCCTTTTTGAAGATAGGTATCACATTTGCTTGTTTCCAGCATCTTGGAATCTCCCCCGACTCCAGTGACTCCTCAAATATGATACTTAGTGCCACTGATATTGTGTTTGCGCATTTTTTAAGCACATGAGGGGATATGTCATCAGGACCTGTAGCTTTATGAACATCTAAATCCATCAGCGCTTTGCATACCTCTGTGGCTGTAAGGTTGATGTTCTCTAATACCGGCCCTTGAGCTTCTATCACTGCAATCTGAGGGGGTGGGGTATTTTCTACTGTAAATACTGACTGAAACTCCTTGTTCAATTCTTTGCAGATCTCTTCGTCCGTCTCAGTGATGCTTCCATCCGCTCTCTTTAGCCTTAAAACCTGTTCTTTTACCTTCAGTTTTCCTCTGATAAAGCTGTGGAAAAGCTTGGGATTTTCTTTAGCCTTCCTGGTGATGTCCCTCTCATAATCTCTCTCTGCCTCTCTCCTTTTACTTAGGTAGTCATTTCTTGCTCTTTTGTAGGTTTGCCAGGCATTTATGTTTTTTCTCCTCCTATACCTTTTCCAGCATTTGTCTCTCCACTCCTTAGCTCTTTTACACCCATTATCGAACCATTTCTCTCTGGCATGAATTACACCTACTTTGGTGACAGGTATGCAGCAATCTACTATCTTCCCATATTTCTCACAAAAGATGTCATACATTTCTTGTACAGATTTGTTGTAAAATAAGGTTCTCCAGTCAATAACTGCAAAAAGCTCATTCATTTTGATGTAATCTCCTTTCGGATAGTTCCTCCTCATGTCCTCAGTGCCTCTACTCTCAGGAAGAATATCTTCAATGATATACTCCATCAACAACACACAGTGGTCACTCTTTCCAATTGGTGGTTCATACTCAATATTTTCAATATCCAACACATTATATGGGAACACTAGATCAAGTAGTGATGGCTCATCCCCACCCCTGGCTCTTGTTGGTTCCATTACATGTTGGTGTAGGAAATTCCCTTGTACGCAATCTAGGAATCTTGCCCCAAATGAGTCCTCACCACTGTGTGGGTCAAGATTTATCCAATCTATCTCTTTATGATAAAGTCTCCCATAATCAAAATCCTACATTTTTTCTCCCGTGCCATGTTAACAACTGAGTTTATGACTTCAATAGTACCTATATGACTTTCCTCATAAATTTCAAGCCTATTTTGGTTCCTTGGTGGGTTGTATACAACAGTTATTATAATGCTCTCTGACCCAGTATTTATGCGAGCAACAAGAAATTCCCTGAACTCACTTTCTATAGCCAAGTTTATTTCTTCAACTTGAATCCTCTCACTTATGAGCAGTGCTATCCCTCCACCAGTCCTCTCAGATCTTTCGACCCTTAGTATTCTGAAGCCCTTAGGAAAAACTGTGACACTGGTTATGTCCTCACTCAACTTAGTCTCTGTAATTGCTACTATATCTGCCTTACTGTTGTGAATCCTATCTTTTAATTCTACTGCCTTACCAGCTAATCCATCAGCATTTGTGTATAACAATCTTAATGAGGCCCCATCCCCTGATCTTCTGTCATTATCTTCTTTATCTCCCCTTTGTCTGGAAGTATTCTGTAACGAAAATTTTTCTTCTCTTCTTCATTTCTTTCATCATTTAACCTTCTTGCCTCTTGCAACAAGTTTTTGATCTTTCCCATCTCTTCCTGTGTTCTGTATCGTGTGTGTGTGTGTGTGTGTGTGTGTGTGTGTGTGTGTGTGTATGTGTGTGTGTGTGTGTGTGTGTGTGTGTGTGTGTGTGTGTGTGTGTGTGTGTGTGTGTGTGTGATTACCTAATTGTGATTACCTAATTGTGTTTACGGGAAAGAGCCCAAAGCTCGTATCTTCCCGTCTCCTGATCGGTTCCATTTTTAGACTTAGTGATACTTATCATACCTGTCCTTAAAACTATGGATTGAGGTAGCATTAACTACCTCCTCGCTTAGCGAATTCCAATTATCAACTACTCTTACACTGAAAAAGTATTTCCTTACATCCTGCAAACAAGTTTTCTTCCGAAGCTTCAAACTATGACCTCTAGTTCTAGAGCCAGCCATATCGAAATATCGATCCCTATCCACTCTATCATAACCATGAAGGAATTTAAAGACTGTC